>CM074496.1:2069657-2218436 GCA_037389245.1 Oryzias sinensis
AATAAAGTTTGGCCTCAATTACAAAAGGGGTTTATTCAGACATACCTTTGGTTTGTCTGAAGATTAATAACCCCTCTTGTTAAAGTAAAATATGTCCAACACAAGAGCCCTTCAGCTCTCATCTGTCTGCCCAGCTGTTGGACGGGACAAGTTAAAAAAGAAAAAAGAACCACAAAGAACAGTTTCTGTGTGTCGGTGTGTGGCACTAAACTTTGGAACGGGGTAAGAAATGAGCTCAAACAATGTTCAAACATCCAAATATTCAAGAAAATGTATAAAGAAACTCTGATTTCAGGATATGAAGGATATCAAATGAATGAACTCAGTAGGGGTGGGATTATATAAACTCGTTTCTTCCCACTCCTTTTCAAGCAACAAATCAAACTCTACTTAATTTAGATAATGATCACTCTATTTAATTAAGCAAATGTGATTTAAGTGTCTTTTTTGTTTTGTTTTATTTTCTTTATAATTATTATTATTAATAGTCTTTTTAATTTATACATTTTATCATTTTTGTAACGAGTTTTATAAATATGTGTAAATTCTTTATTGCTTCGACAACAATGCTTAAAATCAATCAATCAATCAAATCAGATCAAATCAAAACGTTATGTTCACACCACAGGACATTTTTACAAACAGGTCAGGTAACATCTTGTGTTTTTAGGAAACTTTATCAAGCAAATAAAAACCAAAAGCAAACAGTCATCATTTGATGAAATCTATTGCTCCTCCTCTGGAACAGTTGGGTGGATTGCCCCGTATACATTGACTGCACCTGTTGGGTTGCCTGTTTTGGTCAGGCTGGACCTGCAGCGATCAGCAGGTGAAAGGACTCATGAGACTGATCACACACACAAAAACACATGAATACATTTCAATTCAAAGAAATGTGTGTTTCCCATGCTGTCTGCAGCAGACCAATATTTAATGAGGATATTGAAGGAGGCCATGACAAGAAAGTGCTAACAACCAGATGTTCCAACATTAGATGATTGGTATAGAACTATATGTGACATTTATGTTATGGAAAGACGGACATTTGCAATAAAGATGCAAACAGATAAAGGTTAGAGATGGTGGGCAAAATGGGTCTAAAATATTGGACCTCTTAGACCAGACCTACTTTAATTTCAATAAAAACGTCTCTACTACAGGATAACACATAGCAACGTGAGTTTGATTTTTTTCATTTTTCAAGGATGATGTGATTGACAGCTGTTCTGGTCTTTGTTCATGAAAATTTGAGAGGGAAAAGAGAGTAAAAAATGGTGATTATACGCACGTATTCTGATTTAGTGACTGAAAATTTACATGATGTGATATTATGTGTAACCTGGAAACAATGCAACGGCGTGAATACAATGATATTCACTGTCAAAATTATAAATACATACATTTAAAAGAAAACGTGTGTTTCGGTCCAATTTTATTTATATAGCCCAATATTACAACAATAGTTGTCTCAATGGGCTTCATGCCGGTGATTGTGTAATAAACATGAATCATAAAGAACCTAAAGTCATAGAATTAAATAACTAAAACCTAAAACAGACTAAACTAAACTGAGCATCCCTGCTCTTAGACCCTACTTCTCTGTAAAGAAAAAACCTCAGGGGTGCCCACCTGAAAGAGGAATCCTCCCCCAGGACGGACAGGTGATGTACCAGTTTCCTTTGAGAACGCAAATAAAAAGTCTGAAAATAAAATACATTTGACTTTGTTCACACCAGCAACGGCTCCCACAAAATGAGTCGACTCCTTCTCTGTGTTTCAACAGGAAATGATGCTTCTGTAACCATTTTTGGTGAACTAATCAATGTAATTGCTTTCCTTTACGTCAAGCTGAAACACTTTTACAACCTAAACAAGAAAAGTCTGTTTATTCCAGACAGCAGTGCACAACAAATGCAGACCCCATTAGCCCATGAGAAAACCAAAGAGTCTGAAGGGACGTGACTGTGATGAAAACATGACTCTTTTGAATGCAAACAAGTCTAATTCCATTAAAAATAAAAGAACTGTGTTGGTGAATTTGAAGGCAGGTTGTGTCCCGTCTCCCCGGGCGCCTCTGTCAAGCCTCTAATGGCTTCTTGTTTTCCCTCAGAAATGATGGATGATTCACGAGGATCCAGCAGAGTTTCACTGAAGTGGAGGGGGTTAACGGCAGATTGCGTTCGCCCCCCCCCCCGCTGTGAATGAAGAGCCTGACTGTTAATGAGACGTCTGACAAGTCATGCTTTAATCAGTGGAAAGGGGTGAATCTTCAGCACTTTCTTTGTTCGTACCCTCCAGCATCAATCAGTGTTCTCCCTGAAGGAGACCTATTTCTGTGCACCTGTGAAAGTTCAGAACAAGTTTACGGCAGAGCTTTTTCTAACAGCATCTTTGTGTTCTCCAAATTTGATCTGGTGCAAGACAAAGTGGTCAGCTCTGATATGTTGAGAAGATCTGCTGAAGAAGGCGATGACACGTTAAAAAGTCCACTGATTCCAAAATACGGCTCAAAAATAACTAATATTACAGCGTAGGTCCCTTTAAACTTTCATAGAAAGTCTCTTCTGATTGTCATCTGAGAAGCTCCAGGTAATCTGCCCCCATGGCTAAAGCAATCACATCCCCTCATGTCAAGTATAGATAACTCTGCAAGTTGTTTACCACAGGATGGAGTCATCCATTTCTACCAAAATGAGCCAAATAGACATCGATTTCATGGGGTCAGGGACCGTTTGTCTGTAACAGCAGCACAGTGATGGGGTTGGCCCTGATCTAACACCCCCCCGGCAGGCTGTGGCTGAACTGAGGGGGAAACGTTTTTTAAGGATACAGGCATCTTTTTTACTTCACACCATGTTTTTACGGCTTCAACATGTAAGTTTTAAGCAAAACCCTATGAAACCAACACTTGGCATCATTTCTCAGGTTTTGTATTTGATTGAAATAAAGCTGAATCTGCAGAACCAAACTTAGACCGCATGGACAACTGCAACATTGTCAGTATCGACAAAACTCCCTGAGGAATGTTTCCAGAACCTTGTTGAATCTGTGCCACCAATGATTAAGGCAGTTTTGAAGGCAAAGGGGGTCCAACCCAGTTATAGCAAGATGTACCGATAAAGTGCCTGTTGAGTGTATATTTATATTTTATTTCTGTATAGATATTTCTGTTGTTTGTCTTCTTTAGTTTTCTCTTTCTTTTGATTGATTGAAAAAAACAATTTCAATTTCAATTTATTGCAAAATTTGTAAAAAAAAAAAAATCCTTCTGAAGGGGAATTGTAATAAAATTATTCCTTCATCCTTTCTTAACACTGACTGTATGACATATACAAGATATTTGACATTAGAGATGCATGAGATGAATTTTACAGTCCTCGAAAATCCCATCAAATTGATTTGTTTTGAAGTTTTAAAGCGGAAGTAAATTGAGTTAATTCAGAACTTCAGAGCAGCGTAGTGAGTTTGCTTTAATTTGAAAGTCCTGAAGCGGAAGTTGCGTAGACTTCATTCATCACGCCAAAACCAGCAACGCTGCGTGCTAAAGCTAGCCTGGAGAAGTGTAGCAGTCCAGTAAAATGTCTCACCCAACACCGACCGATAGACCATCAAACCCCGAGAACCCCCGCGTGTTCTTCGATGTTGACATTGGAGGAGAAAGAGGTCAGAAAAGCATTTGGAAAGAAAAGCTCCTCGGGGCTAACGCAGGAGTTAGCATGGTTAGCATAGCACACGGTAGCACGCTTATGGCTTCCAGGAACTTTTACGATGTTTTACCGGCTTTAGGAAACCGGAGAGAGTTTAATTAGACAAACCCCGTTATTTGTCTTGACAAATAGACGCACAGAATTATAGGATCCGGTCTTTCAGCTAAATGAATGCGAGAGTGAGGAAGGTCTGGAGTAGTCTAACGTGACGGAACGAGGCGATGACCCGGTTCAAACTCAACGGACCTGTTCACGTGAAGACTGTCTGATCGTGCTGGTATTCAGAACCGATGTGTGCTCTGCATGAAGGAGTCCATCCTCATTTTGATGGGTCTTCTTCATGATCCATAGCTGATTAGAGTTTTCCCCCTAAACGTGCAGCACTTTCCATCTCTGGGTGTTTTAATAGTTTGTCTGAATAAAGGTTGAAGGCCGGTCAGGTGTGAATGAAACCTTGATTGCACAATAATAATCGAACCTTGTGTGTCCTCAGCCGGCAGGATCGTCCTGGAGCTGTTTGCAGACGTGACTCCCAGGACGGCGGCAAACTTCCTGGCGCTCTGCACCGGAGAGAAAGGCATCGGCTCATCCACCGGGAAGCCTCTGCACTTCAAGGGATGCCCCTTCCACAGAAGTAACCCACCCAGCTCTTCCTCACCGACGGTGGATCCGTGCTGCTGACTTACAGCAATGTTGAATGTGGAAATGTCCATCCAACAGACTGTCACAGCACTGAATTATGGGAGCTCAAATGTTGGTTTACACAACAAAGATGTGGATCCATCTGACTGCATACATGATGCTGAACTGTTTGCTGGCTGCTAGTTCCTTGTTCTTTCTCCTTTGTTTTCTTTGGTCAGGCCAGCACCATAAACACTGATTTTGTTTTTTCCTAACATTTGTCGTTGACAGTCATTAAGAAATTCATGATCCAAGGAGGAGACTTTTCAAACCACAACGGCACCGGCGGGGAAAGTATCTACGGAGACAAGTTTGAGGATGAAAACTTCCATTACAAGGTGAAGCCGCCTCCATGATGGCCGAGCTGTTAGATTCTCCACAGAATGACGTGTTTTAATGAGCTTAATATGGTCTAATCTGCCAAAGAGCAGGCGTGTCACAGACTGTGGAGGTGGATGTGTTTGACTTTGAGTTTACTCTGTTGGAAATCACGGTGTTCTGACCGTCTTTGTGTCTTTTTGACTGAACCTGGAATGATTCAGTGAGTTGTCCCATGAAGGAAACTCATTTTCTGTGGTCAGTGCTGGAGGCAGTGAGCCTGTGGAATCTGACCACAACAATGCAGTCGTTTGATCATTAGACAGCAGTTGTTGTCTCACACACATGACGCTTTGCACTGAATCCATGGGAGATTTTGACGGCTGAGCTGCTGACAAACGTCCCTGCAGCGGTCTCCTCAGGGGGCGGGGCCTCTGAACCTTACGCAGTTTTCAGATAAATCAAGAGACAGCAGAGAACTTTAGGGAGAGAGAGAGCTTCAGCCGCAGACTGTCCCTCTACACATGTGGACTGGCTATAACGCTGTAAAACAAATGAAAGTCACATTAGTAAAAGATCCGCAGTCAGAGCCTTTGTCTCCAGGATCAAAGCAAAGCTCCACATTCTCAATCGAACCCGTTTAAGTGAGACCACATCAGTCCTGGGCTCAGGTCTTTGCACTGACTCGGCTATCCTTGGTTGTATTTGTGAATGAAGAAACAAGGTACAGGAGAGGAAGACGCGCCGTTCTGGATCTGAGGGCAGCAGTGATGCCCACAGTGAGGGCAACAGTAAGGGCAACATTGAGGGCAGCAGTGATGCCCGCAGTGATGCCCACAGTGAGGGCAACAGTGATGCCCACAGTGAGGGCAACAGTGAGGGCAACAGTGATGCCCACAGTGATGGCAACAGTGATGCCCGCAGTGATGCCCACAGTGAGGGCAACAGTGATGCCCACAGTGAGGGCAACAGTGAGGGCAGCAGTGAGGGCAGCAGCGTCATCCTGTCTATTTTCCAGACATATTAATGTCCTCATTAGTGAAGCTAATGTCATGATTGTCTGCACCGCCATGTTTTCCAGGAAGCGACTTACGGGAGTTTGACAGATTTACGTCGTCGTATATTGATCACATCTTCCAAAATCAATTAGCAAGAATTGGATTTCTACCCACTATTAGATTTTGTAGGGACCCATTGTTACATCTTTTCTGGTCCTCTGCAAATGTCTGCAGCTCGTGCAGAGTTCAACCTTCTGAGCAGGTAGAAAGAGGAAGCTCTGAACATCAGTTTTCATGTCTCTACTGGCTTACTACTTTTGGACACACTTCACTTTTATTACTAGTAAAGAACTGCGTTACTGTCCTGAAGCTGTTTAGACCTGTCTCTGGAGCTTCCTCCTTTAGGATTTTATCTACTGTGGATGGAGGTCAGTGGGACAGACTCAGACTGTTTTTATTTAGCTCTAACCAGGCCTGCACATTAAATGGCAAATATGCATATCGTGCATATACCTGCAATACGCATAGTGCAAAAGACAGCAAAAATTGCGATAAATGCTTCCCCTAAATGTGCTAAGACAATTTTTTACGAATAAAAATAAAATTCATTGATGCACTTGACCAATCAGATGGAGCCCTTCATGTTGGATGTTTGCCTTTCATAGACTAGTGTCATTTGTGGTATGATTTTAGTTATGTTGACTCTTATTTAAATGTAACTGTTTGTTTTTAATGTATTGCAAGTTATATCGTCATGGCAACATAGATCCCCAATATGGCAGATCTGTTTTCCTCATACGGTGCAGCCCTAGCTTTAACCCTGTATCTAAAATGCCATCAATCCCAATGAATCTTTTATCAATATTCTGATTTTTGTATGGATTTCTTCTTCTAATGTTCATGATGATGATTGTAGAAATGTGGTATTAAAAGGATCCATGGCTGTCTTCAGGCGTCTGCTTTGTGTTTTCTCCTGCTGCAGCACGACAAAGTGGGTCTGCTGAGCATGGCCAACGCGGGCCCCAACACCAACGGCTCCCAGTTCTTCATCACTACGGTGGCCACGCCGCACCTGGATGGAAAACACGTGGTGTTTGGACAGGTGCTGAAGGGGATGGGAGTGGTTAAAACGCTGGAAGCTGTTGAGACCGAGGAAGATGCTCCCGTCAAGGTGAGCTGATGAACACAATTCAGAATCTTCACCACATCATTTATTACTTTGAACTAGGGCTGGGCGATATGGCCTAAAAATAAAATCTCCGATTTTATTTTTTTTAATTCGATTTCCGATTTTTCCCCGATTTTTTTCCCACCACCCTACTTAAGGAAAGCAATACGTACAAACGGCAGACAAGTTCAAGCAAATGTTGCTTTTATTTAATTAAACCCAAGACAAATGTGACCCCCATTTCTGGGATGAATAATAAATAAATGAACACGCTCTTGGATTCAAAGTTAAGTATAAGATTTTTCTTCTTCTCACTCCCTTTTGGATTTGTGTTTAAATAATTGTCTTGTTTTATATAACTTTTGTCTGGTTTTTGTCTAATTTCGTTATTCTAAACTTGTTTTCACTTATCCAAAATAAAAAGGTTAATGTACTTCTTTACTTAAAGTCCCAGCTGTGTTTTAAGTCCCACTTTGTAGTCTAGACTAAAAGGAGACAAACATTCACCTTGAGTAGCACCATTTTCTAAAGGATTAATATAGCTCATATCTGGGCTCTAAGGTTATAATTAAAAAAGAAACCCCGTCTTTTCCATGGAGAAGATGATGACCCAGCAGGAGTCGCGGTCAGACCCCCCCCACCCCTCGCGGCCACCTCCTCCGAACACAAAATCCTAAAGCTGCCGCGTCACAAATGAATATATCGGTAAAAGTAATAATTACAACGCAGTATTCTTTATTAACAAATAACAGTAAAAACTAATGAACTAACTATACAGACGTTGTAGAATGAGTATATATTTCTGTGTCAGGGCGCGTGCGTGTTTAGAGGACTGAGCGCATGCCACGCCAGCGCGCGTGAGAGCCTTTTACTCCGATGGGCTTAGGCAGCGTGGGGGGGGGGGGAGTATCTTCCTTCCAAACAACAAACTTCCCACTGTCACCGGTAGCCATGCTGTCGCTAGCTGCTTCGTGCGTCGATTGTCGCCGTGTGATACTAACGCTACGGAAGCTCTGGGGAGCCAAAAATGCGCCACATATAAACTCGATTTAGTTATTTTTGAAATCGCCCGTAACAAAAAAATCGAATTAATTCATTTGATCGATTTATCGCCCAGGCCTACTTTGAACAGTCTTCAATGTTTTGGAAAAATAAAAGCCAGTCTCTTTCCGTTTCCCATCAAACACAGTATTCCACAGGAGGAGCTTAGATGCTGCAGAACTTCGTGAAAAGTACTTTCAGCAGTTTGTGATTCTGAAGTGGGAGGGGTTTCTGACACTGCTGGCCCCTCCCATCAGATATGTGAGGCCAATGACTGTATAAGCAAACTGGACTGAGTCCCCCAGCGTCCTAACAGGAAGTACCTGCTGGCTCCAGGAATCCCATAGACCTCTGTAGAGAAATAAACAGCTTTTAGTTATTCTATTGGTCAGAAGAAGCGTTCTGGATTCTTTCTGATACCTTTGTAAACATGTTCTTATTAACCCTCATTTTTTTCTGTAGTGCATTTATTCAGGTTATAAACTGACCAATCAGACGCCTGAATAGTGTGTGGCTTCACTAAGAATGTTGGAAATGTGTGATTGACAGGTTTTGTGTGGTAGAAGTGTAGACTTCTAACAAACTCACCCCTGGTATGCCAGAGTGGTTGCCATAGAGATGGTGACTCAAGCCTAGATCAATCACGGCTTACTGATCTAGTCTGGCTCCTAGTTATGAGCAAATGGCAACTGAATGGACTTCAATCTGTTGGATCTGGTGGTTGGTCATCTTCTACGGATGATGTCACGCTCACTCGGTCCAGCTGAGACGGTCTGTGTGTGAGCCTCGCCATCTTTAGCCAGGTCTCACTTTCAGGTCCTTCAGGTTTGGACTGTTCTTTCAGTTGGTTCTTTGTGATTTGGACCACTGTCCACTTTCTAAGTCACACACACGGTTCTGGAACTCTACTCCAGCTCTCAACATTCGTATGGTCAAGTCCATCACCATGGTAACCAGTGATTAGTTAGGAATGTAAACGTTTGATAACGCTGCTCTTGGCCTACGCTGAGGTTGTTTACTGCGGTTGTGTCGGCTCCACGTCAGAGAAGTCCCCGTATTACCCGCTCAAAGGCCTCATGGGGGAGTGTTCACCCTGTGACCAGAAGGCCGTGAGTTCAAATCCACGGCCGCGTCACACCAAAAAAACTGTAAAAATGGGGCCCAATGCCCCCCTGCTCGACACCTGGCATTAAGGGTTGGATTGGGGGGTTAGACCCAAATGGTTCCCAGCACGGCTGTGTCTGCAGCTCACCGCCCCCCTTGCTCACAGACTTCACATCAGCAGATGTAAAGCATGATATTATGGAGGCGAGACAGAACTGACCACCTCCAGTACCTGAGCACCTAGATTGTGGTTTTTGTGCTGACTGGTTGGTTGATTTTTTCTTTCTATTTTGCAGTTTGAGCTTAAATTGAGCTAAATATAGATAAATAGTAAAGAAATGTGGGTTTTGAACCTGCACTGATTGACTTCTTAGGTTCCGCCAGACGTCTTCTGTCTTCATCCGGTACCGGTATGTAAAAAAAACCCACAACCCATGTCTGATAACAGAAGAACCTAAGTTCTTCAGTTGATAATCCAGGCACTATGGACGTTATTGAACTAACATGCATTGATGCGCAGCAGAGCTGAGTTTGGGGGTCGGACATCTTCCTCTAGGCCTCTTTCCTGGTAGCTCCAACCTTCCCAACATCATCGCCGTTCCTCCTCTCAACGTGTCCAAACCATCCCCGTCTGCTTCCCCTGACGCTCTTTAGTCACACATCACACCTGAATCCTTCCTCCACCCACTGCACTCGTCTCTTCAGGTGGATGAACTTTGGTCACTCACGGGATCATCATTGCCAGATGCATTCTAGTGTTTGTCTTGCACCTCCATCACCCATCTTTTCCTTTGAAGCTGCAACGCTCGATGAAGAACCATGTGCTGCTGAATGATCAGAATGTCAGTGATGTTCAGCTGCTGCTCTGCTGTCTGCAGCAAACTGATGAGAAATTCAGCTGATGAAGAGCACAAAGCTGTTGTGTTCCTCTGCGTGGAAGTGGAACTATGTACTTCCCTGCTTCCTGTCTCGTCTTTATTCTTTGGTGAGATGGAGATGTTCTGTCTTGGAAGGTCCAGTTGTTTTTTCCTGGTTTCTAGAACAAAAAGAAACTGATGCTGTTGCCTGGCTACTACTTTTTTTAACATTTCTGACAATCAGCTCCCACCCTTCCTCCATACTGACGCTGTTCCTGAACGCCACATTGCGATGACTGTCCCTGAATCCAGGTTTCTGTCTGTGCAGCCTTGTGTCATCGCTGACTGTGGGGAGCACAAGGACGGCGACAGCTGGGGCGCCCCGGCGGGCGACGGCACGGGAGACGCCCACCCAGACTTCCCCGAGGACTCGGACGTGGACTTTAAAGACGTGAGTGTCACGGCGGGCTTTGATCTTCAAGGACTCGGCTTCCGTCTGGCAGATGGGATCAGACGGCGCTGAGAGGACCAGCACGCCACTTCTGGAAATGTTTGTCCCTGACTGCACATCAGGCAGCAGGGCAGATAAGAAGAGGCTTTGGTGTGTTCTGGATTACATTTTCTGTGTTTGATGCTGCGAGGAAAAGAAAGTGCTTTTAAATTAATTCAATGGCAATATTTGCTTTGATGTTATTGGAGTTTCTGTCTCGTTTTTCACCCGTCCTGTCCAGTAGACTTCCAGGGTTGTAATGATTTTTGTTTTTCTAACTTTGTCCCCCTAAGAACAATATTGCCTGAAGCTGTAAAAAGAAACAGATTGAATCATGTATATTTTGGAAATGAAAAAGCCGATTTAAGCCCCTCCACTGTTGTTTAATCTTCTTCTCCTTTCAGGTTGACAAAGTTCTGTCAGTCGCTGAAGACGTGAAGAATATTGGAAACAGCCTTTTTAAGAACCAGGACTGGAAAGCTGCAGTCAACAAATATAGTAAAGCCCTTAGGTAAAGCACACTGAAGTGTGTGTGTGTGTGTGTCTGCGTGTGTGTGTGCGTGCGTGCGTGTGTGTGTGTGTGTGTGTGTGTGTGTGTGTGTGTGTGTGTGTGTGTGTGTGTGTGGTGGGCATTGGAATACACACTTTCAAAGGCAGCCATAGAAATAGTGATAATCTGCCTAAATGAAAGCGACTTTTCCAAGCGCTGAGTCAAAACCGCTTACAGAGCCGCATAACAGCTAAGCATGGGTGGAGCTGACGACTGGGCAACTCTCGCCTGCACCCTGTTGTTGGTCACATAGATGTAAAGAACGGTGTTCACTGCTGCCTTGGTGTGTGATGTGGATGCAGGTTTCAGTCCCACCCAGTGATCAGAATGTTCTGTTCTACAGGTCTAAGGCATGATGCTGAGCGTTAGAAACTCGTCTGGCAGAGGCTACACTGCTGGAAAGAGTTGAGCTGGCACTTATCAATAGATGTATCTGTGTTCTCTCACAGCTTCAGGAGCGAGAAGCAGGGAAGAGCCACACACACGCCACTTGGTGTTTGTAAAAAATAAACCCTCACCTGCGTGTCCTGGAGTCACTGAACCTTTTGGGGGGTTTGATCTCAAGGGTCCAAGGATCAGTGTTTGATAAATCTTGAATACAACATATTTGATGTAACGATTTTTGGATAGCAACCCGATTTTCCCTCCCGATGTCAGGATGGACACTGCCAACAGGCCGTTGAGCAAGGCTTTTGTCTTTCTGCAGCTGACCAGCTCCATCATTCCCTGAATTTTTCCAAAAGCATTTTTCAAAAAACCACTTAAAAAATGTCCACATGTTTGCATGGACTCAGTGAAGTCCCAGCCCCTCACATCCCAGCAGTGCGGACAGCTGAATCAGTGCAGGTTCTGGGCCCCGCCTTTCTTCAATACGCTTATTTTTGCCTTATTTGGGATCAAACCTTCATGCTCAGTTAATCATCGTTGAGTGTCCATGTAGCTCGTTCAGCTGATTTCTTTTTGCTGTTGCTCCAGTGGGGCCAGCACATCCGCCCAGCTCTTTGGGTGATTTTGGGTTCTGGCCAGTTCTGAGATTCTGTTGACACCTGACCACAACATTTGTTTCCCTTCTCTAAAGGTTTTTCTGCATGGCCGTGCCGCCTCTACTAGCAACAGTTTAACCACGTTTCCTCTTGTGGAATAAACTTTGATCACTATCTGATCTTTATTAAATCTTCACATCACAATGTTCAAATTCCTTTCTCATTGCTGTACTTTTTGAGTGAAATCACATACGTGAATCAGACATCTGAGCTGCCTTTCATGTATTATTCATCCTGTTGGGGCTTCCTTTGTATTGTTCGGCTGAAGCTCTAACAAAGGTTTCACTCGCCTCCTCAGGTACTTGGAGGTGGGAGGAGATCACCTGGACAAGGAGAGCCAGAAGCTGGGCAGCGATGCTCATGCCACCTGGTCTGGCTGCTTGTAAACTGAAGATGCAGCTGTGGCAGGAAGCTGTGGACAGCTGCAATGAGGTGACCGAGCACATGGCTCTTCTGCTGTGCAGCTTCTTCCTGCTGTAGTTTCCAACATTCTCTCTTCATCTGTTAAGATAGAGTCCAATGCAAAATTAAGCCAACTAGTTCTGGTGAAACATTCCAACAGCTGGGGGCCGAGGCGACACGTGTCAGCATCCACAGGCGCCTTCAGGAGGTGTTCATGTTTATGTGAGGTGGCGTGTGTCTTGGTTCCAGGCTCTGGAGCTGAACCAGTCCAACCCCAAGGCTCTCTTCCGGCGGGCCCAGGCCTGGCAGGGGTTGAAGGAGAACGGCAAAGCCATGGTAACCTCATCGGAGCAGCCACTGATCAGACATTCAACAGCTGAGCAGGAGCTGCTTCACACTAAGATCTAATAACAGCAGATTTCCTGATTCTCACCTGACAGGCGGATCTGAAGAAAGCTCAGGAAGTCGCTCCCGAAGACAAAGGTGAGGAATTAGAAAGACAAGAAGAAGAATGCTGGCTGCTGTTTGATAGGTGGATGGACAGATGTCATGGTTTGTCATGTGCAGTAGTTATTGAACTGATGGATAAACGTGTCTATGTAGCATCCTGGACTGCACAGTGGTGCAGTGGTTAGCGCTCTGGCCTCACAGTAAGAAGGCCCCTGGTTCAAGGCCCCTGGTGGACCAGAACCAGAACACCAACCGTTCTGTGTGGAGTTTGCGTGTTCTCCCCGTTTCTCTGGGGAATTCGGCTTCCTCGCACCGTCCAGAAACATGCTGGTTACTCCAAATTGTCCTTAGGTGTGTGTATGGGTGTGTGATTGTGACCCTGTGACAGACTGGGTGTCTGCTGCCTTCACCCATGAGTGGCCGGGATAGGCTCCTCCCTGTGACCCTGAAAGGGAACAAAGGGTCCAGGAGACGAATGAATGTCGGTTTGCTGTTCATGGACGTTGTGGTGGAGGTGGTCGGCTCTGAAGCAGATGCTTCATGACGTGTGGGGGGTGCAGTGGCCAGCTCCCTGGTTTCGTCAGAGTTGCTGTGTTGACTGCAGCTGAGCTCCCTTTGAGTCCAGACGCTTTTCTCTTCCGGATAGTTTAAGCTGTTTTATTGGCTGCAGGCTGGAGATAAGAGCTATCAGCACGCTTCCCGCTGACGCCGTCTGTTTTCCTTGAACCACAGTCAGCGTGCAGACAAGTAGAGCAGGAGGGCAAACGGGGACTCCAGCAGAGCTGAAGCCATCAGAGTGACGGGCAGAAAACAGCTTTGTTTGTGATAAACGTGCTTCTGTTGACAGCCATCACCAACGAGATGAAGAAAGTCCACCTGAAGATCCAGGAGGAGAAGGAGAGGGAGAAGAAAATCTACGCCAAAATGTTTGCGTGAATCTCGGGGCTCAAACCCTGCAGCTTCTCTGAACTCGGCCGCTGGAGTCCCACGAGCGCGAGCCGGGGTCACCTGGGGACGCACCTGTGCACGGCGGCGCTGTGCTGAGACCCGGCTGCATGCAACTGGAACACGTTTGGGTTTGTCTGATGCTCAACACTGGCCTGTTTCTGGAGTTTGATGTCTAGAAAAGTTCATGTTTTATTTATGCGTCTCACTGAGGTCAATAAACCAAAAGAAACATCAAAGGCTTTTCTGTCATTTCTGTTTATTCCATACTGTCATGTTTAAATTAAACCCAACATTTGATGCTTTACCATTTATTTTACAGCTTTTTCTATTTCAGAAGAGAAGTGTTTCCGGGTTTTCTCTAAAAAACAGGCGACGTTCTGTTACATTATAAAACAATGACTTAGTTCTGTCCTCCACAGTCAGGCACATTCACCCACACGGATGCTCAATCTGAACCCTAAAACAGGCGCCAGGCCCCCAAGCCGCTCACATTCCGTTGTAGGCCGGACCCCCGCCCCCTTCAGGTACCACCCAGTTGATGTTTTGGCTGGGATCCTTGATGTCGCAGGTCTTACAGTGGACGCAGTTCTGAGCGTTGATCTGCAACCGCATGCCGTCCCCCGTTTCCACGGGAACGTACTCGTACACACCTGGAGGAAGGTGAGAACAGAATGATGAGCCGTCATCTTATGGCATCATTCGTCTGACGTTAAACTAGCAGAGGAAAATGTGTGGAACTGAATGGAACAGACGTGTGATGAAGATTATTGTGGGATGTGTTTTAGGCCACAATCAGACACTGTTGACGAGGGATTGATGCAAACTGATTGGTCCATGAGTGCACATGTGACTGATGGGAAGCCCTAAGAATCAATTACAGCAGATACTTTCTGGCTGATGTGTCCCCTAAACCTTTGTCTCATGAGGTCCAGATTCTTTCACAGATGTGGAAGTGTGATAAATGCCCTCTGGAGCAAACTTAATCATCAACTCAGGTTGGATGAATAGTCCTGTTCTGAGAGACCTTTTAATAAAAGTGTGAAGTGGAACATCATAAATCAAATCTGAACTGAATCTTCATCTCAATATTTCCAAAGGCTGAATTCTTCCTGTTTTAGTGGAAACCTGGGACTAATGGTAACAACACTCGTCCACCAAAGGAGCTCATTTTAATTCGAGGAGCAATAAAGGAGCATTTCCAATCCTCTGTGCAGATGTCTGACCACGGCCCAGAAGAACATTTACAGTGGACATGTCGCAGAGGGACTGTTCTGCAGTCAGGTGTTCTCGTTTCATCTCAGACAGTCCTCCAGGCTGAAGAGGAGGAGGACTGGTGTGGTTCAGCAGGAGCGCTGCTCCTCTCTGCTGTGAGGAAGCCGGGCGTTACCTGCAGGGCAGAAGCGCTGCTCAGGCCCGTCGTAAACCGCCAGGTTCCTGGCCACGGGGACGCTGTCGTCCTTTAAGGTCAGATGTGGGGGCTGGTCCCCTTCATGATTGGTTCCACTCAGGGCCACAGAGGAGAGCAGGTCAAAGCTTATCTTGCCGTCGGGCTTGGGATACTCGATGGGTGTACATTCTTTAGCCGGTTTGAGCTGGTGAGCGTCCAAGCCTGCCACAGATCAGACACAGCTGGTTATGAAAGGCTGTTCTCTAATGCAGGAACTCCAAGATGCAGAGAGAAGAGCTGATTCCTATTAAACCTGAGGCCTGAGCCTTCACAGCTCAAAGGATTGTTGAGCAGAGCTCACCTCTGTGCTTCAGCGTCCATGGCTCTTTCCCTCTGAGGATCCAGTAGAAGATCCCGGTGTAGATCATGCCCCCATACAGGCCCAGGGGGTTGTGGAAGGACGGTCGGATGTTCCTCACCGAGTGCAGCTCCTTCCACACCCAGGAGCTCTTCAAGCTCTCTGCATACTCGGGAACATGCAGCCCTGAGGGAGAAAGGACAGACGAGTGAAGATCCATCCCCAAAACAGAAGCAGCACTGCAAAGACGGAGCAGTGAGTCAGTCGGTCTGTGAGCGTTCTTCAGTCTTTGGTATCCATGAGGATGAGGGGTGGGGGTAGGTGTGCAGTCTTATTATTAAATTTGGGGTTTTGAATTGATCAGAGCTCCAATTTGTGCATTTTCAGGTGTGTTTCTGGTTGGCAGGTGGGAGGAGGTCAGTGTATCACAGGGTGACATGAAGGAGCATCCTGAAGAAACAGTAGACGCCAAACTAAAGAAGGACAAAGGTGCATCAGTGAGGACTTTCAGTCACCTCCTCATGTTCAGTCTGACTTGAACCAATCCTGTCACCTGAGGCTACAACACAGGTGCTACAGCCTCAGGTGAGTGTCACTGCGTACCTGCCGTCTCTGAATCCGCCTCCTCTGCCGTGACTTTGGGGAAAATGGCCTCTGCAGCCAGGATGCCGCTCTTCATGGCCGTGTGGGTGCCTTTGATCTTGGGGACGTTCATGAAACCGGGGCTGCAGCCAATCAGCAGCCCTCCAGGGAAGGTCAGTTTTGGGATGGACTGCAGAGGAAGAGGAACCAGGTCACTTCTGGACTTCTAGACAAATGTCCTCAGCTTGAAGACCATGACAGCAGAGTGTCATCAAACCAAATGCAGAATAAAGAGATCTGGGATTGAATACAAACTGCTGCAGCAAATACTATTCATGTAAAAACAAAAGCAAGAATTCAACAGAACCAATGAATAATCTAAATAAAAATCGTTTAGTTCTGAAAAACAGAGAGAAACATGACGGAAGCTTTTATTGAATCAGTCCAGAGAAAGATTCAAAACAACTGAGTGCAGAGACGGACAGGTGACCAGTAGACAGGCACAGGTGGATCCGTGCACAGTCGGATCCGTGCACAGTGGGATCCGTGCACAGGTGGATCCGTGCACAGTGGGATCCGTGCAGCTACAGCAGAAAAACTGACGTGCTTCTGACAAAGGCTGACTTAAAAAAAAAAGTTTAGTTTTTTTATAAGAAGGAGTCAAAAGACAACAGACCACATTTGGTTTGACCAAAGCTACACTTAGACCTGCACAATATACCGCAGATTTATCGTTATCGCAATATCCAGCTCTGCAATATGCATATCGCAAAAGACGGCGAATATCGCAATAAATCGCAAAACCAAAATGTGTTAAAACAATCTACTAGCAGCTTGAAGCATTTAACCAATCAGATAAATCCCTTTATGGTTTGACGCCTTCCCATTGTTGACCAATCAGATGGAGGCCTATTATGTTAGATGTTTGTCCCCCATGTCGACGAGGGTCATTTGGAGTATAATTTTAAACTGTTGCAATGAAATGGGAATGATGTTTTTGGTTATTTTTCTATTTGTTTATTTACCGCAAATTATATCGTTATCGCAATATTGATCACTAATATCGCATATCGCAAGTTTTCCTCATATCGTGCAGCCCTAAGCTACACTAACAAAAACCTTTCATCACACTTGCCCCCCCCACACACACCCCCATCAGTCAGCTTATGATGAAGAGGCACACCTGAAAGCCGCCCTCGTTCAGGGCTCGGGCGCCGTAAGCGATCCTTTGACCCCCCTCCAGCGTGGCAGCTACAAACGGGTGGTGTTTCCAGCGCTGGAATTCCCTGAAAGGACTCAGGTAAGGGTTGGTGTAGTCTAAACCCACCTGGGGAGGGAAGACAGTGAAGAGAACATCTCTGGTAAGCTGTCCCACAAAAAAAAACTGTTCACTGAAGCCCCCACTTCACTTCTTAAAAAAGGAATTGTTCTTTTCTCTGAATGAAGCCACATTGGACTGAAAAAGATCCTTCAACAGAACAGAAAGTGACGTCAGGCGTCACTGAGCTCACATGCATGCAGAGCTGCTCACCACAAAGCCCAGAGCCACCAGAGGCTCTCCTTCATTCAGGTGGTAGAGGAAGGACCCCCCATACGTGTGTCTGTCCAGAGGCCAGCCCACAGAGTGCTCTGTCCTGCCTGGCTTCCACTTCTTCTCATCAATCATCCACAGCTTCAAAAGAGAAGGAAAACACAGCAGTGTCTCTCCGTGGTCGTAGTGTAACTCTTCATCTTCATCACAAAGACATGATTTCATGTGGGAAACCTGCAGAACTTTACCTCCTTCAGGCCGATGGCGTACGTTTGAGGCTCACAGTTCTCCCGCAGGTTGAACTGCTTGTAAAGCTGCTTTGCCAAATGGCCGTGGCAGCCCTCTCCAAACAAGGTGACTTTAGCGTGGAGCTCCATCCCTCTCTCAAAAACATCCTGAAACATGATGAGGAAACCCAATAAAGCAGAAGCCGGTGAGACGAGCAAAGGCTAAAGTGAAGGAACCTGTGTGAGCGCGTCCACATCTACAGCAGCACAACCACTGTGGGTTCAGTCAAGCTGCTGTTAGCATGGGGCTACACAAATCCTGCTTTTTCTGTAGCACTTCAAACTAAACACACTACAGAAGAGCAGCTGCAGAGCCTCAACCAATGCCTTTGAGCTGCAGCAGCTTTTAGAAATCGAACCCTTTAGATTTCTGTTACCTTCGGGGAGCCGTCCTTGGCGATGCCGACATCGTTGGTAGCGACTCCCTTCACACTCCCATCTTCATGAAACAAGACCTAAGTGAAGACCAGAACAGCTTCAGCAGCTGAAGGTGAGGACGGGGAGAGACCCACACTTGCTGAAGGAAAAATATGGATATGTCTAATTCATTATGACTCCATGAAACAATTAAAAAAAAAGTACTCTAAAAAATGTTTGATTATGAAAACCGTCATTGTTTCTAGAATCGGTCGGCACACCTGTCAATCTGCCGGTAAGACAGCTGATAAACGGGTCAGTAAAATCAGAAATGAAAGAGAATCAGGAAGCTGAAAAACGGACCAAACCAGCAGGATTTGATTATTCTGATACCTTTAGTGGAATATCAGTAGTTATCAAATCAATACAATCATTTTCACAGTCCTGAATTACAGAAAGAAGAAGCCAAAATTCACACTTTGTAGCAAATTAGTTTAAAAATGACAAAGCACACCAGGATATGATTTCATAAGAAAACATTCATAAACTGATCTTTGCTCTTGTGATGGCACAGACTTCCCCCTAATGGGATGAATCAAGGATTATTCAAGCCAATCAGGACCACTTGTTCTTTCACGGTTTACTGGTTAAACAGATTGAGACGTTCTCTCCGTGAACAACGGTCTCTTCTTCACCATCTGTGGTTTGGAGGCACAGTATATTTCCTTGACATTCCTGTGTTCCAGGAATGTCAAGGAAGAGAAGAAACACACAACATCTTTATTCTCAGACTATTGCTGTGATTCTAACTCCTTCCATCTTACTATTTAGTTGAATACTATAAAGTATTCAACCTGTTGTTTTCCTGTTTCTCTTTCTTTATTATAGTATCTTCAGCCATTTTAGCCGCTCAACTCCTATTTCAACCATTCAACTATTCAAATGTTCAGCTCTTTCAGCTTTTTCCAGCTCTGACTTTTGCTCCTTCAAATCCCTGAACTTTTAAAGATATTCCAGGATTTTTGCCTCCATTGACACACATGGGAATCCTCGGTGTTGAAGCTCACTGGTTCTGGCATTTTTCACAAAAACATCTTTTTTGTTATTGTGCTGTTTTCATTTTGTTTCTTTTTTTATTCCAATTATTACCCTTTAAGTTTCATTTTCATTCAGCATACAGCATTAAACCCTGTATTTTCTGCTGGAAATGCAGCTCCTTCTAGTTCATTAAGAGTATTCATCGTTGGGTGGGACAGGGGCCCCGTGAAGACACACATCTCACCTCTGCAGCAGCATAACCAGGGTAAAGCTCCACCCCCAGCTCCTCGGCCTGCTCCCCCAGCCAGCGCACAAAGTTTCCCAGCCTCACCAGGTAGTTACCGTGGTTCTGCATGGGGAGGCCTGCAGCCAGGAAGCAACCAGCACAGAAAAGCTCAGTATTGAGAGAGTTTTTAGATTGTTTCTTCATTCATAGACTAATGCTGGAAATGTGGAATGAGTCCTGGAAACAGGAGTGAGACTGTCTGATGTCTGAATGAAGCAGAAGACAGGTACCTGGAAGGATGGGGACGGGGATCCTGTGATTCTTTGTGAAAATGTTGAAGACATCTTCTGTGACCGGCGTGTTCAGAGGAGCCTGAGGGAGACGCCAAAACAAAATATGTTTAGCAATCAACTTCCTATTTAGATCAATCAAAATAATGAGCAAGCATATATGAAAAAGCTGATTTGCATCTGTAAATGAATCAAATCTGAAACACAAAAGTGTGCAAACTGTATGTAGTATTAGTGTGATCATAAATGAGACAGAACAGTGTTCTGTTTCCAAAAGCCAAACATTTTTCAGATCTGCCTCAAGCCTTCAACAGTTTTTCTTTGCCCACATCTTCTGCTACATGATCTACAGACGGATTTCTCTGCCTTAAAACGCTGACCTTTGACTCCGTCAGGCATCAGAAGATCCAATTCTTAACATGAACCAGTTTTTCCTCACAAAACTTTAAAGTTGAGGAAATCCTGTGATGGTCATCAGCTTTAAAACGGCTGTAACTTCATCTTCTGCTTGGAAATAAACTAAATGAGAGCGAGAGCAGCAGCCAATGTTCAAAAGAAGCCCTTTAGGAGAGTAAAGAGTTTCTTTTCTTAACCAAAAAGTGCTTGGCTTCCTTAAAAAGGAGCGAGCGCTGATCCCAGCGGTGTGAACAATAAGGTGCGTGAACATCTGCAGATGCTGACCCCTCGTTCCTTCCAGTCAGGAAAGAGCTCGGTGAGGGCGGAGGGCTCCAAACAGGCTCCAGACAGGGTGTGGGCTCCCATCTGAGGCGCTTTTTCCACAAGGCACACCCGCAGCTCCTTCTGGTGCTCGTTGGCCAGCTGCTTCAGACGAATGGCTGCTGAGAGACCCGCAGGCCCCCCACCCACAATCACCACGTCGGCCTGGTCTGCAAACCTCTCCATCTCCACCCCTACACCACACACACCACAGGAGAGAAGCACTCAGGGAGCCACCAAAGCTGGAGCTTCAGCCCAACACTGCAAAGCCAGAAGAACATCTCATCACAGATCATCAGACGAAAACGGCTGCATCTTCATCATCACAACACAAAAACACGTGTCGCCCTAATCTGGAGGAGAACTTCAAATCTGTTACTTATTACAAATAATAGTCAGAATTTCATCTTTATTAACCCATGGCCCATCTCCTAGTTGAACAAGCTGATTAGAAACAGAAGACAAGTGAAGCTGATCATCTGGACAGACTGCTGTGGGGGAGGCGACTGTCATAGTTGTGTTTTGCTACTAATGGGGTCATTAGTGAAACTGGATTGGCCGCGGTGTGTGCCGGCGTGTCTCTGGGATGATCATGGTAACCAGGAAAGCTGTTGTTCTTTAAGGCTTTGTTCTTAGTCAACGTGCTGGATGTTGAAGTGAGGTCTGAGGTTCTTAGAGTCATTCTGAAGGCAGCTGTGGATTCATTTAAATGTAATTCAATAACACACAATCACTGGAGAAACGCTGGAACTACCATCTATCTAATTTGTCGTCTCAGCAGATCTGGTATAATTGTTACAGTTTAAAATAATAACTTATTCAGATCAGTGCTTGTATCCCCCACTTTCTCACCTCTCTTCCTTTTACTCTCTTCCACCCCCCCTTCCCCTCTCCCTCCCCACACACACTAAATGTAACTAATAAATAAAAAATAATAAAAACAAAAAGAGGTTTATACAAATTTACACTCTGGCTTCTCAAAGTTCTATAACCTCTTTTTGTGATAATAAAACCTGTCCAACACAAAAGGCCCTCAGCTCTAATCTGTTGGCTCAGCTGTTGGACAGAACAAGCTGTAAAAAAAGAAAGAAAGAAAAAAAAGGAACTACGATCTAACATAAATAAGAGAGCAGCAGGAACGTCCCACTGCCTCTCAGAGCACAGCATTCAGTAACTTTCTTTTCTATTTTTACCCTTTGTCTGTTTATGCATGAATACACATGCATCCAAAACATTTAGCATCTTAATGCTGATTCTCACCAAGACGTGAAATCTCTTTAGAAAAACCTCAAATACAAACTACAGCTTTGACTGAATGAAGAAGACTGGAGAATTTTTAAATATTCTGTGCAATCACCAGGAAAGATCCTATTCCACCAGACATGCACCGGCCACAGCTGAACAGTGGAGACAATCAAACACGGATCTGGATGAAGGCTTTGGTCCTCGTCTCACCACCACAACACCTTCAGAGTCCTTTCAAGAGTGCGCCAATAAAAAGGCTAAAAAACAAACCCAAAGTTTCAGATTTTTTTACAAACGTGCTTTTTAATGACAAACAGGGACATTTGGGGATTATAAAAAGATGCTTTTTTAAATCTAATTATCATAAATAAAGCTTAGCCTTTAGGGGTTTATACATCTATACACTGTATAAATCCATATTGTAATCTGTCAAACACAAGAGCCCTTCATCTCTGATCTGCTTGCTCAGCTGCAGAACAGGACAAGTAAAAAAAAAGAAGCTTTTTCTGTTTTGGTAAAAATGTACTTTCAATCTAATGTTAGCCTAATGGTCTGTTATTAACCAACCAAAACCCTAATTGGTAATAACTAAGAGTTGTTGAATTTGCAGCTGGCATCCCTGTAAACGAGCTGAGCTGCTGTGGTGTAGCGGCAGGTGTTTAACTCCCGCTTTCAAGTGAACCCCCCCCCCCAAGCAGCTCCTGAACAGAAGCTCCTCACTCCAGAAAGTTCTGATTGATTTGGTTCTGCAGGTGGATTAGTCTGCAGAAGTCCTGGGGAGTCACTGCTCTTCATCATCGGTTCCTGAAGACTTTGTGAGTTCATCTTCAGGTGCATTTTTAGGAATCTTGTGTAAGAAAGAGCAAACTTCTTATTTGTGTACATGCTGGCACCATGTGTTGGAAGCAGCAGGTGATCAGATTTCACTCCCTTCAGGAAATTGAGCTGCACTTTGTGGTCCCACAAATGTTTCTCTGTCTGGACAATAAACCACTGAGAACAGCAGAGTGATAAACATAAAGGAGACACCTCCACAAAAATACCGATAGATTTTAAGACCATATCAAAAATGAACATTTCAGGTTCCGTGTGCATTTAAATGAACCAACAGTGTGTCCAAACTCTGGGCCGCTAAAGTCTTTAGGTGAAATGAAGCAGGTGGAAAGCTTCGTCTTTGAGTCCTGGCCGTGCAGAAGCAGGAGGCATTCAGAGCAGATCCAGAGGAAGTTCTTACCTTCCCATCTGGGGTCTTTGTCTCGGGGGCGGATGGTGTAGTGTGTGGTGATGCGCGGGGCGGTCACTGAGGAGCACGTCCTCCTGGTTACTGCGGTGTAGAGCTGAGGGGCGCCACGCTCCGCCTGCACTGCGGTCAGAGCCCTGATGCACCTGTGGGCTGCAGAGAGGGAGGAAGTGCCGGTCAGGACCAGGGCTGTCACGTGACTCAGACCACCTACAGCTGCTTCTGTCTGACACATGAGGTCAAAGACGTGACGTCATTTTTGTCATACTGCGGAGTTCAGTTCATAGTTATGACATTGTCAGGTGATTCAACAGCTTAGCTTACATATATAAAATAAATAAAGGTCACTAAAGATTAAAATAAAACGTCACTGGATTTCAAACCAGAACGAGTCGACGATCATGCTGAAAGTGACAAACACTGGCTGAACTTTCACCTACTTTTTGGCATTAGCTAGCTGGAGACAGTAAAACAACAACACTCACACCACAAACAAACACACACCATAGGACAACAAAAACATGCAAAGCTCCGACAAAATGATGAAGAAGACGTTCTCTAGAGTGTTTGCTAAGTTCTAGCCAGCTAGATGTTAGCGGACATCACATACCTTTACTAGAGTATCTGCTAGCAGGCAGCATTCTGCAGAGCACAGCCAGCAGCTGCTCGTTCAACTCAACTCAACTTCTGTTTCTGCCTCACTTTTCTGGCGTCGTTTAGGTTAGGTAAGCGCCCGTTAACAGGAGAGCGGCAGAGCCATGAAAAGTCGCTCTCATAACACTGGCACTACTTCCGGATCCTGACTGCGCATGTGCAGGTCTGTATACGTCACCCCGTCCGGACCTGCATGTTATTCAAGGGTTTCTACAGCGCTCATCCTTTGACTCTTCATCCTCCTGATGTGCTCGAATCCCCTCTGGGTAGTTTCTGCTTCACGTCCGCTAAACAGTGGAACCAAAAATCAGAGCTTTCTTCCAAGATCACTTAGTTTCTGTTTTATTGGGCTAATTTCACTTCGAACATTGAATGGAAAAAAGTCTGGTCTTTACCACAAAAATACTTCTTAACAAATAAAGTCAAAGAAATCTCTTTTAAACTTCTACACAGATTTCATCCAGCAAAGCATTATTTAACTAAATTTAAGGCTGACATACACACCAGCTGTACTTTCTGCCAGAAACAACCTGAAACCTGCTCTCATTTATTCTGGTCTTGTGAATTCACATACACATTTTGGAAAAACACTCATAACTTTATCACCGACTCTATTTTTGCCAATTTACCATTTTATTATAAAAACGTACTATTTGGTTTTCATAGCTTTGATGTCAAAGACTGTGATGCTTTCTTTTGTATAAACATGTTGTTATTTATGGCTAAATGTTATATTCACAAAAGCAAATTTTCCAATAAAAAACCTGATTTCTTTGTGTTAAAACTTGAACTGCAGCAATATTTAAACCTAATTTCAGCTTCAAAAATACAAAAGCTAAAAAAACAATCAACATTTTTAATTATTTTTGAATAATGACATAAGTTTACTCTCTCATTTTCTCTTTTTATTTTTTATTTTATCTATTTTAAATTTTTTTTCTATGTTTAGTTCTATTTTCTTTATTTATTTTATTTTTTATTCCTTTTTGTGATTTTTGCTAATAATTAGAATCTTCCTAAGAATATAACACGTTTATTCTGTATTCAGAATTGTAATGTACTTTATATGTACATAATTGTTGCATTTCTTTGTTCTGTATGTTGCGATTGTTCAATTAAAAAAAAAAAACGCTGTCCAGACCAAAAACAAGCGTACACGGCATTCCGTCTGTCTATTGCAGGTTTCTTTTTTGCGTACTTTGCCCGTAAAATAGTAGGTTCAGTTTCACCTAAATTATGTGTCTTTTAAAGTTTTACATTTTTTAAGTTGAATTAAACCTAGTGTTTAAGAGGGTCAGCGTCATCATCAGTCAAACTAAGAACAATCAGGCTATTTTTAAAAATACATTTATTCTAAATAACTTAGACAAACTAGCTTTTTAGTGAGAGGAACAACAAAACCTCTGCTAGTATTCAAATAAAAAATTGAAGACAGAAATATTGTTTGTAGGTGTACATCATTCTGTATCGTAATATATATTTTTAGCTTCATTTTTAAATAAAAAATAGTAAAAAAAAATATTCAGGTCAGTTTTTCTTTAGATCAAAATACAGCATATTTTCTTTCCTTCTTCCATAAAATGTTTTTTTCCCCTCTTTACCCGCTTGTTCTCCAATTTGCCTTTTACATTTGCAGACTCTTGGTGTATAAGAAAAAGCACAGTTTAGGTTCAGCTCCTGTTGCAGATCGTATCAGCTGAAGGAGCAGCACTGAGCGTGAGAGCAGAGGATCTGTTAGGGCAGCGGTCCCCAACCCTCGGGCCGCGGACCGGTACCGGTCTGTGGGTCACTTGGTACCGGGCCGCAGAGAAAGAATAAATAACTTACACTACTTCCGTCTTATTTATTTCGGAATCTGAAAGGCATTTTAAAAAAGACATAGACCAAGGCGCTCTTCTCGGTCCCGTGATAAGTTACTGCTAAATTAAACCAAGGATCTAGCTAAATGAATAAAAAACAAATGTCTTTAGAAAGTTTCTTTGCCAAGGGGAAAACGTCCAGCCAGGAGACAGAAGAGGAGCCTTCGACGTCCAGGAAAAAAAGAAAGCTACATATGATAGACAGTACTTCTTTTTGCACCATGAGTGTGTGAAGGGGAGAGGATGATCAGACCTGTGTGATGTACAATGTCATACTGGTCCGTTGTGTTAAAAAGGTTAGGGACCACTCTGTTAGGGGACAGTGGTATCCTTCTGCATGAGAACACTTTCAGTCAGTCAGCCTGGTCTGTGAGGATCCATAGAGCAGAACTTCAGAGCACACAGATAGTTACCAATCTCTGAAACTTTCAATAAACACTTAAAACTGCTGTTTCCAGAGCAGTCAATCTCAGAGTGAAAGGTTGTATGTTTGGTTCCCATCTTGGTTCTTCTACAAATCTCCTTGGGCACGACACTGAAGCCCATGTGGCTCTTGATGGTCTGGTTAGTCCCTTGCTCTGCTGCAATCAGTGTGTGGGTGTGTCTGTGACTGGGGCTATGGCTGTAAAGCCTTTTGGGCATTAATAAAGGTAGACATATTTGTAAGCTACAGTATATAAATATACACTCACCGGCCACTTTAGTGGTACACCTTTGCTGTTGTGTTGGACCCCCCTTTTGCCTTCAGAACTGCCTTAATCCTTGGTGGCATTGATTCAAAGAGGAAACATTCCTCAGAGAGTTTGGTCCATATTAACATGACAGCGTCACACAGTTGCTGCAGATTTGTCGGCTGAACATCCATGATGCTAATTTCCCGTTCCACCACATCCCAAAGGTTCTCTATTGGGTTGAGATCTGGTGACTGTGGAGACCATTTGGAGTCCAGTCAACTCATTGTCATGTTGAAGAAACCAGTCTGAGATTATTCCAGCTTTATGACATGGAGCCTTATCCTGCTGGAAGTAGCATCAGAAGATGGTACACTGTGGTCAAAAAGGGATGGACATGGTCAGCCACAATACTCAGGTAGGCTGAGGACGTGATGTGCGTTCAGAGATGCTCTTCTGCAGACCTCAATTGGAACCAGTGGTTCTTTGAGTTCTTGTTTTCTTTCTATCGGCTAGAACCAGTCTGGTCAGTCTCCATTGACCTCTGGCATCAACCAGACATTTCTGTCCACTGAACTGCTGCTCACTGGATATTTTCTCTTGTTTTGGAACATTCTCTGAACACCCTAGAGATGGTTGTGGGTGAAAATCCCAGTAGATCAACAGTTTCTGAAATACTCAGACCAGCCCATGTGTCACCAACATCCATGCCACGTTCAAAGCCACTTCAGATCGTGTTGACTCTCTCTGCATGCCTAAATGCATTGAGTCTCTGCCATGTGATTGGCTGATTAGAATTTTGTGTTAATGAGCAGTTTGCCACGTGTCCATAGTGAAGTTGCCAGTGAGTGTAGATTGATGAGCCAGGCATAGTTCGATGCATCATTAAGTAAAATACTTTTGTTTTGTGCAACACACATTTACAATTTAATAAACCTCTGTCACAAATAACGTCTGTAAAGTTTAATTTTTGGTCCAGGTTTGCATGTTTGCAATGATGATTGGAGAAAAAATTTATATCAAAGGATTTGTAGATTTCATCCTGATAGTTTACCACATGCTAAATGTAAGATCTACAGTGTGTGGTGACCAAGCTACTGCTAAAATAATGACTCATGAGCTTGATAAAATCTGGTACTGTCACTGTAAAGAATCCCTGGGGAACCTGAGAAATCTGATTCACTCGATATCCGCAGTAAACTAAAGGGTTTCTTCCATCTGTTTGCAACAGTCATCATCCTTTTAACTGATGTTTTTCTACTTTATTTCTATGGCTTCGGCTCAAGTTAGACAGAACCATTAATACTGACCAAGAGAGAGTCATGATAGAAGAGTAAAGATAAAAAAAGAAGCAAGACATTCACAGGTTAAAGTGAAAAGAGTGGAATCTCAGTGTGCTTCCAGGGATTTAAAGTATCATTAGAATGAATTCCTAACGCTGGAATATTTTTCTGTGATATTACTCTGTCAATCTTTCCATACAAAGAACCAAAGGAACTGACAAATTTTGACCTGTTTTTACTAAAATAACATGTGTTGCTTAAAAGCTGCACTGTCCTTTGTGTCTCTTGGTGTGCCCCTTTTCCCCCAGTAGCTGGGTAAGCTCCAGTATCCCCCTGACCCTGCACAGAAATGAGGGGGATAGATGAATGACAACAAAAAAGTAAACTGTTTTCATAACAAACAATTGCAAAGAAAGTAACGTTTTGTGAAAAATAACTTTAAATTGGATTAGTCATAGCCTAGTTTAACAATGATCCCTCCAGTGCTGTTCGTGGAAATTGGACTACTGTTGGTGGAAGATGGAAAGGAGGAAGGTGTGTTTTCTTAGACAGAGAAACAAGGATAGACGGATGACAGTAATCTACCTGACAATTACATGCATGCACTGTGGTTCTGCACACCTGTCCAGGCTCTCTGACAGCAGGTATGTGCCGATCTATCAGTCTGGCTTAAGGTTTCAATCACTGCTTCACCGTCACTTTGTGTGCTTGGTGACATGAGTGCCATCGATGTAGAAGGAGGATTAGTAGTTATAATTTTCATAACTCTTTGTATTGCTAAAAAACAATTTTAATAAACTGGAAAAACAAGAAAAATATTAATGTAAGTCAATACAGAAATCTGCTGCTTGATCATATCAGCTTGGAAAAAATGTCATCCCAAAGTTCAAGTAACTTTGAAAGAATTCAGTCTCTCTGGTCTCACATAGCTAACTCCATGACTTAGGGGGTGGGGGGCCTGGTCGTCGCTGCTCCTTGTCTTTCTACCGTGGTTTAAGGGTGGGGATCGGGGCCTGGGTGGGGAGGGCCAGGGTGCTGCGCCGTCCTCCGGGCTCGGGTGTGGGGGGTGTGGTCGGGAGGTTGAGTAATGGTCTAGCTTGACTTCGGGGAGTGGTCTTTGCCTGTGCTGGGCGGGGTGGCAGGGGGCCCTGCTCGAGGGAGAGTCCAGCGGCGGCGGATGGGCTGCCCATCTGCACCTGGGACTGGGATCCCTCCTTCCTTGGCTCTGTGACAGGGCGGGGTAACCCTCTTGGGGACCACGGTCGCTCTACACAAGTGTTTTTCAACCATTGTGCTGTGGGAGATGGTCTGGTGTGCCGTGGGAAATTGCCCTCATTTACTGATCTAAAAACATTTCCCATCTCCAGGATATCAGCTCTGTGTTCATCCAAACAGGCCCTGATAAAACACTGAGGAGTTAGGAATATGAAAAATCATAAAATACTTTTTTCTTTTGTGGCGGGGTCCCGCAGAGAAAGGATGCAGAGGAGCCAAGGTGAGGAGGTTCTGTGTTTATTAAAGACACTGTTGCTACAATAAGCACCACGCAGGGCCAGGCAGCACTCACTGTCACTCCTCTCGTTTCACCACCTGCGGTGCTCACCTTTTGAGTGGGATGCCACGCCCACGGGGCGTTGCTCTCAATTCCCACCAGGCGGCACCACAGGTGGAAATCATAAATAACAAAATACAAAATACATCAACAATAAAACCCGGTGTGGCCCCCCCTCGGCATCTGACGGTGCCACACCGTCACACCCCATCCCCCTCCTCTGAGGGATTGACGATGTGCGGCAATCCACTCAGCAGTCCGCCGCCGTGCATTCCCCACGCCGATCCGCCAGAGACGCGTCCTCGCGTCGGAAGAACGCACGGGCTGCAGCTCCACGACGGCGACCCCTCCGATCTGCTCCTCGGTGCCGCTCCGGTCGGTCCCAGCCCCGGCAAAGGCCCTTCAAACGGCAACACGCCCCCGCTGGTCCCCTTCCGGATGGCACCTCCGCCGATCGGAGTCGCCGACAGCAGGTTACAGGCGAGATGTTGCGCCTCTCCCGGAGCACTCCGCTGACGGCCCGGCAGACGTCGGTCCGCCCCCTGTCCATCACCGCGCAGGCCTCCAATGCCTGCGTAGGCGGCAGTGGAACCGGGCGGTGTGCCCGTCCCGCCTCCGGCCGTCTCCGTGCTCCAGCGGTCCGCCCCTGCTGTCCGCGTGGTCCGCCGCTCGCCATGGGCGCCGAGTTGGACGCCGTGGTTCTTTCCGGGCCCCTGGCCAGGCCTGACGCTCCGGCGAGGCGACCCGGATCCACCCCCTCTTCCTCAGAGGATGGACTGCTCTGAGGAGGCGCTGAGCTGCCGGGGAACCGCCGTCCCCACCACGCCGCTGCGTCCTCACCTTTTTGTGGCCCCTCTGCGATCCCACTTCTGACACCAAATGTGACGGGGTCCCGCCGAGAAAGGATGCAGAGGAGCCAAGGTGAGGAGGAACTGTCTTTATTGCCGACACTGTTGCTACACGCAGGGCCATGCAGCACACTCTGTCACTCCTCTCCTTTCACCACCTGCGGTGCTCCCTCTTAAATAGGACGCCACGCCCACGGGGCGTTGCTCTCTATTCCCGTCGATCTCTCAGAGGAGGGGCATGGTGTGACGGTGTGGCACCGTCAGATGCCGAGGGGGGGCCACACCGTATTTTATTGTTTGTGTATTGTTGTATTTTGTTATTTATTATTATGATTACCACCTGTGGTGCCACCTGGACGGGAATAGAGAGCAACGCCCCGTGGGCGTGGCGTCCTATTTAAGAGGGAGCACCGCAGGTGGTGAAAGGAGAGGAGTGACAGAGTGTGCTGCATGGCCCTGCGTGTAGCAACAGTGTCGGCAATAAAGACAGTTCCTCCTCACCTTGGCTCCTCTGCATCCTTTCTCGGCAGGACCCCGTCACATCTTTGTGTGTATTTGATTCTATTAAAGACATTTTGATAAGAATGACCGCGATTTAGCTGCAGCTAGAACTGTTTTCTGAAAAGTCCCGCCCCTTTAACTGTCTCCTCCAATCATTCTTGGAGGCTTAATCACACGTCATCAGTCTGACCAATCAGAAGTGGCAAAATCTTCACTTCCTTGTTCTGATTCTGCTCATAAAGTCTCTCAGTTCCAACAAAAATACCAGCTAAAGCTCGTCTTTAGCGGTGTAGCTTTCCACAGAATCCGGCATCAGACCGTGGAACAAGAGAACAAAACAATGAAGCTCAGAGACGCGAGTCTGTCTGTGATCGGCTGCTGTTTGCACTACATCTCCCATGATGCATTGGGTTAAAGTGACAGCATCTCAGCAAACAATGAGTCATCCGTGTTAAACGTCTTCAAACCACAACAAACACACATCAGTTTTTTAAATCCCCTAACTTAACTTTTATCACATCTTTTAGAAAAAACAGCTGCAACTTCCAGCTTTTTCTGCCACAATTATCACAAAAATGCACGTGAGACTGCAGAGGGGCTGTAGATCAATACAGACTATGAGTTTCCCCTTTTTTAACATTTCAGGATGCTGGTGTGCCACAGAATTTTTGTCAGAGTAAAAGTGTGCCGTGGCTTAAAAAATGTTGAAAAACACCGCTCTAGTTGACAGATGGGGTGGGGGGGGACGCGCTTTCTGGCTCCTCTCTCTCTGTGTGAGGTGGTTGGTGTGGGGCCTGGGGGGTTGGCGCTTCTGGGGATGGGACCCCTGGGCTCATGGGTGGGCAATTATTTTAACTCGCAGGCTACATTGGGTTTCTAAAATTAGGTAGAAGGGTCGGACCAGGAGCAGATGCATGGAGTGAGCATTATATAACATGGAATGTAGATGAAAACATTTGGATTGAAAATTATTTTAAAACAGAATATTCTAGAATTTTTAGTTTCAAACTTTTGATCCCATTTTCGATCAATTTCTTATAGTGAAGCCCTTAGGTACCTTCAAGGAGTTGTAAAGTGCTATATGAAAAAAGTTTTATTTCTTCATGATTCTTTTTAATAAAATAAATAATCAACAATGACCAAATAACACTATGATTTTTAAAGACAAAAATTCAGGAGAAATACACTCATACATTTAACAAAAACACAAAAAAAAAACAATAAATAAGCGATCCTCTCCCGTCATAATCCTAATAAAGTCTTTGAGGGCTGCAGCTCGTCACGTCTCACAGTTTGCACAGCTGTTCTGTGTCTTGCGCGTCTGTTTCTCATCCAGTAATAATGATTAAGCAAATGTCTATGTCTTCTGCTGCAGCTACGCATATTTCTGTATTACCTTTACACCAGGACAGAGTTCCCTCGTTTATTGCAGGAGTTGCGTTCTAAAAATGACGGTGATCGGTGAAATCCACAGAGTCTGATTCCAGACGTTTATGGCAGTAAAACTCTTTTCTCAGACATAAAATTTTCACACTTTTCTCTTGTTTAAATTCTCAAACCTTCCTAGAAATTAGGTCCAGCATCTTAAAATGAAAACAAAGATCTGATCGATCACAGATTTCTGATCCGAAGAGCTCTGCGTTTGTAGTTTATAGAGTTATGGAAAGTACAGAAGAACAAAGCTGGTGAATTGCACAATGAAGTAATAAGAAAGAGTAGTGGAAGCTAGACAGAGGTCATGATACGAACACGAGACGGACCCATATGCTGTAACCCGGAAGGAGGTGACAGGTAAGTGGGTGGGTAAGTAAATGAGATTGATTTTGTAGGTCTAAAGAGTCTTGTGGTAGAGCGTGGCTGGAGGTTCTGGCGAGACTGTGGCCGAGGCGAGGCCGGAGGTCCGGATGAGGCTTAGAGTTCGTAGCATAGCTGGAGTTGGGTCAAGGAAAAATATGAATTGGGTCGAGTGCTGAAATCTTAATCCATGCTTTTATTTCATCAAGAATAGATTACTGTAATGTCCTCCTTTCTGGTGTTAAGAAAGCCACTCTCAATCACGTGCAGCTAGTCCAGAACTCTGCTGCTCGCCTTTTAACAAGAACTAGGACGAGGGAGCACATTACACCAGTCTTAAAATCTCTGCACTGGCTCCCTGTCAGCTTCAGGGTTGATTTTAAAATTCTTTCAATAGTTTTTAAGAGTGTCAATGGTATTGGTCCTTCTTTTATATCCGACTTGCTTTTAACGAACCTCCTAGAGCCCTTAGCTCCTCTGGTGCAGGCCTGCTGAAGGTCCCCAGGGTCAGGACAAAAAACCATGGCGAGGCCTCGTTTAGATACTACGGGCCTCGTCTGTGGAATAGTCTACCTGAGGATGTGAGGACCTCATGTACTGTGGAGGTTTTTAAAAAGAAATTAAAGACACACCTTTTTAAATTAGCTTTTAATTAGACTTTATGCCTTTTATGTTTTACAATGTTTTATTACATCTTTTTAGCATTTTACTCGTTTAATCTACTATTTTTTACTCTTATATTTTATGATATTTTATCACATATATATTTATTCTTCATTCTTTTTATTTTTAATGATGTTTTATCACATCATTTTATCATGTTATTTGCTTAATCTAGAATTTTTATTCTTGTATTTTATGACATTTTATCATATACATATCTGTTTAATCTAGAATTTTACTTGTATACTTTTTATGATATTTTAACACATATTTATTTTATTTCAAATTAGACTGTTTACGAGTGTTTTCTCCCCCTCGGCTGGGGTGTTTGGGACTATACTGACACCACTGCCAATAGGAGGACAGGGCAGACGGCGCCTTCTGGTTTCTCTTTTTTTGTTTTCTCACTGGTGTTTGTCTTTGTGCATTTTATTGTGCTGGGCTAATTTAAAGTATTTTATTGTACGGATAGTGGTCTGCATTTGTTTTTGTTTTTATGTACAGCACCTGTTTTTACAGCTCAAGGATTTACTGGTATAAAATTAATTTTAAATTAATTTGAATTTGAGTGGCGTGGCTGAAGTTCTTGATGGGCGGCATGGCTTCAAGGTGTTCAGGAGAATAACTGCTGCTCGAGGTGGTGATTGACTCAGGTGAGTCTTGTGGCATGAGATTCCTGAGGCATAACAAAAACAAGATTAGCAAGAGGTACAAGGCAAAGGGGCCAGACGTAGAGCTCAGTGAGACTAGGCACCATCAGGGTTAACGAAGTCGCGATGAATGCTGGAGCTGGGTCTCCTTAAGTAGCACAGGTGGTTTGATGAGGTGAGTGAACACAGCTGGTGAGTCAGGAGCAGAGCAGAGCTGGGAGGGGGAGGAGAACTGACAGAGGCACCATGACAATTTTTGAGTAACAGTTTGGATTTGTGCACAAAAATAGAACCACAGAGGGATTATTTGCTTCGAGGATGTTTCTGGAGAAGAAGTGAGCTCAGAAGGAGTATAGAGAGGAGGGACAGTGGTGATATTGGTAAAATAAGGCTTCATGGTTATAGTGAAGGAAGACATAAAGGTGGTTGGTGTTAGTGAGCATGAGGCAGAGGAGAGAGTCAGATGAAGGTGTATGGTTTGTTTAAACCACCCCCAAAGGTACTGTAGCAGCTGTACTGTAAGCTGTTGGTTATGGTCTTCATATTATCTTATATTCAATTATGTAAAGGGGACAAGTCAATTTCCTAAAGTAATGTACTTACTGGCCATCCTGCCTTGTATCAACGGTGCAGGTTGGGGGTATAAGGGTGTGGGAGATATTTTCTTGGAATACTTTGAACCCCTTAGTACCAGTTGAGCATGGTTCCAACGCCACAGCCTACCTTAGTGTTGTAACTGACCATATCCATGCCTTTCTGACCACAGTGTACCATCTTCTGATTACTTCCAGCAGGATAAGGCTCCATGTCATAAAGCTGGAATCATCTCAGACTGGTTTCTTCAACATGACAATGAGTTCACTGGACTCAGATGGTCTCCACAGTCACCAGATCTAAACCCAATAGAGAACCTTTGGGATGTGGTGGAACGGGAGATTAGCATCATGGATGTTCAGCCGATAAATCTGCAGCAACTGTGTGATACTGTCATGTTAATATGGAACAAACTCACTGAGGAATGTTTCAAGGACCTTGTTGAATCTATGCCACCAAGGATTAAGGCAGTTCTGGAGGCAAAAGGGGGGTCCAACCCAAACTAGCAATGTGTATCTAATACAAATGGATGGGTAATGTATTTACAACAGAATAGTCTTTTTCAAAAGGATTTTTAAGAAACATCTGCTGATCAAGTAATAATATGTTTTCTTGTTTTGATATTTATTTTGTTTCTTCAGTGTCCCATTGAAATCCATTTGAACAGTATGTTTCATCTATAAAAGGCTCAGCATCTAAAGGAAGAAACCAGCCAACAGAAGTAATTCAATGTGAATTCACAAGAAAGCCAAAAGAAATCCTGAGCTGTTCAACCTTGACACATTTATTCACAATCAAGTTTATTTTTGCTCTGCCAGTGAACAGAAAATAATTGAGAAAGTTACATCACTATGAAGAAAATGATTAAAACCAAATGCTACTTTAACATTTATTAACAGTTAATGAGCACAGCATGTATTAAGAATAGTATGAAAAATGAATCTTTCCATCAATACCAAAGGTAAGTCTGCAGCTTCAGCTGCAGTTGAACCAGGTGCTGGCTTCTATTTGTCTATGTGCATGAATGCAGTTTAAACACAGTTTCCTCACAACAGAACATTAAACACTGACACTGTTAGAAAAGGACTTCACAGTAATCCAAGTATTGACAGAGGATTGTTCACTCTCATTCAAATCTCTCACAGTGATGCACAAAGTGAAATCCAAGGTTGAATTCCCAGACCAGCTGGGCATTTTCCCTGTGTGCAGGATGCAGTAAAAGCAGATTGAAACATTGCAGCATTGCAGTGACCCCCCCCCCCCGCCCACTCCCTTTATTAAGAACTGATTACATTCTTTCATGAACAACACAATGGGTCATTTTGCTGTATTACATTCAATTTAGTTCTCACCAAAGTTTTGGGTTTCAGTGGAAAGAACAGTTTTGATTTAAAAAAGAAAATCACAATTACATGGCGTTTCCTTTTAACAGAGCAGAACAACTTAAAGCCTTTTTTGTAAATTCAGAGGATTGAGGCATGGTGTGCATACAACCTATTTGATTTGACATCGCTTTGTCTGGATCTTAGCAGGACTGGACATTTGCATTAACCAATCCTAAAATGTTTTTTTGAAGTTGAAATGGCCCAATTGGCAAAATCCACTGTTTGCTTTCACTAGTATGAAAATTGGACATTTTGACAGAAAAGACATTAAAAATGTATTATGTACTATTTTTAGTGATGTACAAAATGCATTCAAGATGAATATTATGACATCACAACATATATAATACAGTCAAAGCCACAGAAATGAAGGATCAACAGACCTCAGAAAAGCACAAGGTGACATTTATGGCAGAAACAAGGCCAGCATGTCTCCCCACAGACTGCAGTGACAGCTGTCTGCTCACACTGACAGCCAGTCAGTCACTTTCTCCTAAAAAAAACAACAACAACACGCCACGATGGAGCTGCTCGCTTGTGTCCACGTCAGGCTTCAGCCTGAACCTCTCACATGAAAAGGGACAAACTGATGAAAGGAGGTTTAAGCCTCTGCATTTTGCCCATTTAAGACACAAGGAGCTAAAGAAGGAACAAGCAGCTTTTTCCAGATTCTGAGAGCTCTGAGATCTGTCTGCTTTAAACTTAAATGTAATAAATCTGCCTGGAACTCAGGTTGCATTTATGATGCAGCGGTTTCTGTCACTGACACAGTAGAGCACATGAAAGCATGTACTGTCAGATCCCTGACATCAAATGTGTTTTTTCTGTGGTTTGCAGTAACTAAGTTTGGTGAGGGTCTTCCCTGTGAGATTCTTCAACTTTGAGTGGAAAAGTTGATGATGAACAGCAGATCAGCCATAAAGCAGAACGTCACAGCGTGGGCTCATGGTCCTGGATGGAATGTGCAGGCCAACAATGACCAAAGCTCCACTGATTCCTGAACTGACATGATCCACGTCTTTGCTGGTTTCCAAGGAGGAATGAAAACTTGACAGAAAAGCTGCAGACATAATATTCACACAAGCTGATGGTCAAAGAAGAGGATTGAAATGTGTGGATCATCAAATCCCGTCTGCAAGTTTGGTCTTCAGAACATTTAGTCTGTGTTTACTAAAGGATTAGGAGAGGGAAAATGATGCAGGATAGTCACTGAATCTAAGACCTCAGCAAATTAAGGTGGAAGTTCTGCTTACTTTTGTAAAAGAAAAGAGATTTTACCAGCTGAGAAGGCAGACTGAGCAGAAATTCACACGATAATTCAAGTTTTTTTTTATTTATTGCAGTTCTCCTATTTGGGCAAATGACATTTATATCAAACTTTATGTCATATAGTTTCATATGACCAAAATTGCTTTGTTTTCCTGATTGTTCCTAAAATGCTGAGCAAACTTTTCATCTCCCTGTCTCCCGAAACCCCCTCTGTTCTTTAGCTGAAGAAGCAGAGATGAGATGCCTACAAAAACTCCTCTAGATGACCCATCAGTCATTTAGAGATCAGAAACCCTTTAATGTCATTGTTACACAAGAAGCTTGTGCTCTCCAGCTGTTTGGACAATATAAAATAAGGTATTTAGAGGCCAAAATGGAAGTAAAGTCATGAAAAACCTTTTGCTGGGGTGATTTAAACTGGTTACTTGAAGTTATTGAATATGGAGTATAAAATATTTCTAATTATTGTTTGAATTTAGGTTGGTTTGATGTTTCTTGCTGTTTGTGTAACACATTGAGACAAATGGTAAAATTTGAACAACAAAGTTGACTTCAAACAAAGCTTAAACTAATGGATAAACAGTGGGGTGAAAAAGTATTTAGTCAGCCACCAGTTGTGCAAATTCAAAGAGCTTAATCACTATTCAAGCTCATTGAACCAGAATACAGTATGTTGGATAAAAATGCTCCTTAGGCTCTAAAATATCACTGTGGTAACTAATAAGTGAAGTGGAAATAAAACTAGATGTGATTCATCTGCTGATACATGATGAATATGGGTGCTGCAGTGATGGACAGTAGCACATGGGAGGCGTTCACTGCAGCCTTATGCCTGTGGCTTCTGTTGGTTTTAGCAGATCTGCTAACTATTTAGGTTCTATTAAAAACCCATCTTTAGTGTCTGTGAAGCTCCAATGTCCACCTTTGATCCACTTTGTTGCAGAAAGAAGGAGGAGGGATTTCCACATGAGTGCAGAAATTCTCCATCCACAATCACAGGACATGGAAACAAAAGGAAATCACATGAAACTTGGGATTATCGTTTCAGATTCAGAGCCATGAGCACGTCTGTAGAAGAGCATAAACAACACTGCTGCACCAATAAACCTCTTGAGCATGAAAGCATCCATGCATGCTGTTCATGTCTACAGTAATATTATCAGAAGCCTTGAAATGAAACAAAGTCCCTTTTGTGCTTTCCTCATTCTCCACTCACAAATCCTCCTCTCTGCCTACAGGAAACATTTCCTAATCTGTAAGATTTGATTTCTAAAGCGTGATTGTCTTAATTTCCATTCATCTCAGTCTCTGGAAGAATGGGAACAGTTTGAGTTCATTACAATGCTATTTAATTCTGCAACAGCTCCCTCTGAGTGATCAGATAACTGAATTGATTCTGGCAGGACATCGTCCTCCTAAGTGATTTCAAAGTTTGGACGCGGTTCCCTGCTGCAGAGCTTTGATCAGGAATACCAAACACATCCTGCTCACACAATCTGTCTCCACTAAATCTCCATTACATGTTACACACAGAAGTAAAAAAAGGAAAACATGTTTTCCAATAAATTCTTACCAAAGAAGGTTAAAAGTAAGGTAACCGGGAAGGATGGTATAATGAGATTCAACAACCAAGTGAAGGTTCAGAAAGCTCACTGATCCAAACTGCAGCTGCAGTCAGCCTGTTAGTCCCATAGGCACACACACACCGACCTCCCTGCTGTAGACAGAAATCACAAAAATGACCACAAACAGCAGCTATTTTGAGCTCCCGCACACATTACTGAGAGCTGTGCCTAAACAACAGAAGCATTGGGGCATTTGCTAAAGTTCAAAAGTTAATCAGGAGCAAAAACAAATCATCCATGGAGGAGAATGATTGTGCTTAACATGCCATCTCTGAGCTTGTCACTACTGAGAGCCAGGAGGCAGCAGGAGCTGCTGTTTACAAATGACAGAACAGAGATGCCTCACTGAGCTGTTCATGAAACACGGACACAATCAGAACCGAATCAGTGCTCTTTCACTTCTGATACTTGGTGTTAATGATCCCATCAGCCTGCTGAATGTATTTTTCTCTTTACTCTCCATAAACAACTGCATTTCAAAAACCATCCTGCCTTTCTTAGCTGCTGCTTCACAGTAAAAACTTTGTGGAGAGATTCATTTGCACTCATCTGATGGCAGGAAGAATGTGAATAAATGTGAAGGAAGTTCCACTCAGCCGTTCACTGAGGCAAACAGTCTTTATGCAGAATTTCCTTCTATGTTTGCTCAGGAAAAGGATTAATTGAGGATAATTAATTGGTGATTTAAAAGAATAAATAGATTAGAGGGACTAAAACAAAGACACAAAATGAGGAAAAATGGATGCAAAATCATTCTTTTTTACCATCTGGACAAAAGTCAAGAGGGATGATCAAAACTGTGATACTTGTCTCCAAATCTTAAGAAAATAGTTCAAAAATATCAACTGAAGAAACAATAAAAAAGGCCTTTACCCATAAGTGCTCTGGTTAAAAATGATTAGAAAAAGCCTGACCTTGTTTGGAACTACAAAGGTCATAAATGACATGTCAGAGTGCTGTTTTGGTAGATAGACTTCAGTCTGTAACACAATCATCTCAAGGTAAAATTTCCATCTACATTTGTGACCTAAATGAACCTGTAAATGGGGTTTATGTAGCAGAACTCACGTATGTTTCACTGTGAAAACAGGGAGCTGATCTTCTTGTCAGTTTGTTAGCTGACTTGCTCTCATACTTTCTTAATGTGTAGTAAAGACATGGTTCTGCTGCTGGAGCAGTTCACTTTGGCCTGCCAGGCTTCAGGTGCATCATTAGTCGTCCTCACAGCTTAACATGCTAGGATGTGGGAGTCTGCATGGACATACAGTATATGGACCGGGTTTGTTGGTTCAGTTGATATTTCAAAGCATTTGCGTCTTGCGTTTAGCCTCTTCAGACCAAATGAGCATATATCTGTTTAACACAGATGCAGGAATCAATACATAACTGTACCTCCCTCCTGAACTGCAGCTGCTACACTTATAAACAAGTAGTTCGATCCAGAAGATGAGAGGGGACCTTTCCCCTAAAGCCAGATCCTAAGAACAGAGCAGTAGAAACCAAAGTGAAAGTGAATTTAAGAGGCTTCTTCAGCTTTACTACTGTCACTGAGGAGGGTCACTCCCACCTGCTGCCATAAGCGTCCACACCCAATCTCCACAGTGATCTTTAGTTTGACTGATGCACATTGCTGCAGCAGCTGAACCCCCCTTCTGGTGATTGATGCTTAAATTTGAACTGAAATAGTTGGTTCATCATGTTTTCTAAGGACTCAGTCACCTTACAGTATTCAGCCTGTGACTCAGGAGCGTCTCACTCAGTGCTACACCGACCAATCAAATATGTTTCCTCTCCATAAAGATGAGGTCACACCAGTCTGCTGTTGCTGCATCTTTCACATGAACAGCCACAACTTTAAACCTAAAACTCAGGATCCCAGAGCGAAGGCGGTAAAGATTTGTGCAAGTTCAGGTAGGAGGAGGAACAGCCTTCAGCTGGATGAAGGCATCACCAGGAGGACTTCAGCTGCATTTACACTGAACGTCACGTTTCAATGTTAAGTCAATGGTACAGACGTGATCTTAGGTCCTGCGGCACGATTTGAGCGTTGGGCGTGGCACGAAGGTCTGGCAGCAGCGCAATGTAACCCTTGTGCTATCCTAGGCACTTTAACATTGGGAGTTGGGTCATCTAGACCCACTAGACAGAGCTCTGAACCTTTTTTCTTCAATGATTTGTGATCTTCACTGGTGTCCATGGATTACATGAAATCTTTCCACCTTTATCCACCTTTGTCATGGTAGGGAGAACACGCCAATGTAAGGGGGGGGGGTCATCTAAGATAGCACAAGGGTTAAGTGTCGCAGCGCATCCAGAGTTCAAAAGTTGGAACTTTGGCAAGGACGACGCATCACAACAACCAATCAGGGATTCAGCTTTGGGCCTATGATGTGTTCAATGATGCGATCAGCAATTGTAGTCTAAATCCAACATCCGTACTGGAAAAGTCTCTGAATGATTTCATGAACCATGGAGACATGATTACTGAGGTTTTTGTAGATCTCAAAAAAATAAACCTGATCTCTCAACATCATCCATGTCTTCAATGGATTATAAATGAGATATGCAAAGACACTGCTCCATGTAGTAATAAGGCTAAAAACAATTGGCGGTAGCTCCTCTCACACACGTCTGGCTTATGAAGACATTTTTGGTTGCGTTGAGCAGTGAGTTTGCTGCACGTCCACATAGAGGTGGCCGAATGCAGCATAACCCTGAATTTCCACTGGTCTGTTTGTGGCGCGTCCCCGTTGTGTTGCATCTCCATTGCCGTGCATCTGCGTTGTGTTGACATGGTAAAGTATCACACACACTGTTATGTATGCGTTCCGTGTTCGTCCCTCTACACCGCAACGCAAGCTTCACGCGTAGTTCTACTTCTGTTTACGCTGCGGTTTTGCAACGAAAAAAAAAAAGCTGGGGAACTGGAAACAGGTCCAGGTTTCAAAATAAAACTTATGTTGTACTTTCAAAATAAAACCTCATTAGACCTCATTTCATATTTACTAGGGATTACACCATCATGGAAGACAAAAGTTTAATTGCGGAGGTTCAAAAACATAACAATGTCTGACACAAACATGTGTCTTACAACGACTCAGTCAGGATGGAGAGGGCATGGGGTTTGATCGTTAAAGTGTTGGATGAGCAGGACGATGATGAGGGAGCAGGACGAGCTGCTCCACACGGGGGTGACAGGACAAACCACTCCTCAGGGATCCAGGGGGGACGGACCGGAGATGCAACAGAGTCAATTTCAATTAATTGACGGGTGTGAGACAGACTCCTCACGCCACAGAGATACACTGTAAACAGACCAGTGAAAATTCGGGGTAAGAGTCAAAGAACCCCATTGACAAGAGCGGGTAAATAGCTGTAGATTGTTTTTCTGAAAATTGAGTGGTGCTTCTTACACCTGTCAGAGCTGAGAATGCAGCTCCAGGAATGAAGCAGCTCTTTACAGAGACAAACTAAATGACCGTCCACATGGAGATGACTCCTAGCTTATGCGCTTTCTTTGCAGCTGGAGAAATAGTGACATTTTATAATAATAATAAATTTTATTTGTTAGGCGCCTTTCAAGGAACCCAAGGTCTGTGATACAATGTTTTTTTGTTGATAAACTTGTCTTTAAAATAATGTCCTCGTCCTTAAAAAACGTTTTTCTGAAAGAGAAAAAAGGCCAAAAGATAGAAGATGCTTTGGACATACCATGTTGAGTCTAAGGTTTGGAATCCAGACTAATGAAAACAAACATGTTCACAAGCATGTTGGATTCATTTTTACACTGATGATATTCCATCTGGGCACACAGAGACGCGTTTCAGTTTTGGATGATGGAGCAACAGGCATACAAAAAAAGACTAAACCTAATCCCCTGCATAATGACAAAAATCAGAAGGAATGGGTCTTTTTTTTGCCAGAGTTGTTGTAAATAGAGTGCATAAGCGGGTGCAGAGGGAACTACAAATATGCACAGAGACACTCCTATTTGAGCTTTAATGCCCACAAATCAGGGCCAGAACTATATAAATAAACCAGGGAGACACATCTGTCTTTGAGACATTAATTAGTTTTTTTAAAGGAATCATTATTTTCATAATTTATCGCCACTAGAACATGTATCCTCTGTGGGTTAACCGATTAGAAAATGTGAAGGGAAAATAAATGTGAACACAGATGCCTGAAAGAGGAAAGATGAAACACCTGCTACACCTTCACTTTTAGCTCTCACTAAGCCAAAAAATCTTTAAAAAAAATCAAACTGCTGCATTACTGCTGGGACTCTGAGATCCACAAACTCCGGTTTAATGGCCAATCGATAAGAACAAGCTCCATCTTTGCACAGAAGCCACTTTCACTGTAAAAGTGCTGCTTCTCTTCAATAGCCCTCCACCTCAGAGCCATTGATGACTGGGATCAATCGTTGCAGCCATATTCGCACCCATGCTAATATTTTAGCAGCCCTGATGCTGACACCCACACAGGCTCTCTCTGCTGCAACTATGCCTCCATGAGACACAGAAGTGAATCTGAAACACTATTGGTGCCACACATATGCAGTCAGACCTTCATCATGTTCTCCCCCTGCTAACAATACTGCCTTGTACTTCACAACTGGTTGTCTATGCTGCTACATTGATCACAAATGTGCATAAAACATTGTAAAGGTTTTTGACCGTAAAGGGAAAAAAATCATACAAAATTGTGGAAAAACAAATCTTTTTTTTTTTTTTACCATGAATTCAAACCTTGAAGGTGAAGGAACATAAAAACAGGAAGTCTTGTATACAGACAATACAGGGCAGGCCAAACCCTTAGAGGAGTTCATTGGTTTGTGCAATTGTGTGTGTGTGTGTTTGATGCGTGTTTTGTTTCTCTGTGCACACTGGCAGCACTATCAGCTGCTTTAGCTGCTGCTGCATGATGAAGTCATTGTAGCCGTCGTTGCTGTCCTCCACCGGGGTAAGCTTGGCTGCTGCGTTTGCCGTTTCCAGAGGGGCCCCTCCCAGGCTGTTTTCCTGCATGGGCCACATTTCCTGCCAAGTGAGCGACGGGTGATGAGGAGGATGACCACTGAACAGCGGTCTCTTCTGCCTGTAGTTAGCCCACACCTGCAGAATGGTCTCTTTGAAAGGCCGCGTGGTGAGGGTGTAGAGGATGGGGTTCAGGGCACTGTTGATGGGGAGAATGAATATTACGACCCACGAGCTGATGGTTCCTGTGCACCAAGAGGGTCAGAAAAAAGAGAGATTAAGCTTTTAAAATGTGAATGCTTTTGTAATACAATAATCAATGTTTGTGCTAAAAATAGGGATGTCCTGCTCTGATCATGTGACAGAAAACTGATCATGTTGTACATCATGAACGGATCACGTCATTTTATTGCCATCAAGTGCAGGAAATACGGCACTAGTTTGAGCAGGAGGCGCACTAAACCAGCTCTGTAAAATTAGCCAGATATTCACAGATTTGGACTTCCAGGCATTTAAAACGGACAGCAAGTGACTATTGATCTGTCTTAATGCAAAAAACGACCAACAAATGTATTTAAAAATTAAAAAATAAGGTTTTTGCGTCTTTTCAATGAAAATGGCTCTCTCTGTGATGCCAACAAGCAGACGACAGTGAGACGGCTGCCAGGGGACCGTCTACAAAGTGCAAGCTCAGAGAAAACGTGATGCAAAAAATTAACAATGTCTCAAAAACAGAAATAAATAAATGCTTACATTGATATGAGCTAGTAATCAATACTCATTATATTTATGCAACAACAACGATTTTAAAAGAAATTCATTAATTGTAAGAATTTTTAATGGAGATATAAATCATATAATGTTCAATAGTTCTGAAGATCCTAAAGCTTCAGTCACCAAACTTTCCCCACATGACTAATTATGACCTATTTTTACTAGTTACTAGTTAACTTCTTTCTAGTTGATAGTGTCATTATTTGTACTTGATTGTTCAAGTTACTTCACAGAAGTGCTCTGTTTTAGTGTTAAATGATAAAGGAAGGTTAATCAAATAAAAATTGGGGAAAACCTGGATGTGTTTATTACATTTGATCATTCTTTAAATGTTTTACAAAAGTATCGGATAAAATCTCCGTATCGGCAGATTCTCAAAATCAAATGACTTGGAATCTGCTTGGGGCCAAAATCTTGTTAGGGACATCCTTAATAAAAACAAAATGTTCATTTTCAGTAAACATGAAGAAAGTTCTTTATCTGTTTCTGTTGATGACATGTTCTTGACATCTCAATAAAAGTCTCAGCTGTTGTGTTATTGTCTTGTAAATCTGGATGAAATGCTGCAGTGCTGGATTCTATTACACCACATGAACCACTGAGCTCACAAGGGACATGCAGAGAAATGTTGGTCAACGACAGAATGAGTGGCTCAGGGACATGGGGGGTCAGTGACCCGTGTCAGAGGACTTTCTACCGTTCCAGGTGTTGAAGCTACTTTAACTGTTAGAACTGATTTAATCAAGTGTCAGTATGTTTACAGTTTACCCTCTTTGAGTCACCAGTGCTTTCATGACTGAAATCTGTGGACTGAGATGCAACCACTATCAAAGACCAGATTCTTCCCACATGGATCCTTCCTCTCCTAACAGACTCTCAGTCCGGGCCCTGTTTGCTGCAGCCAATTTCATGTCAGAGGAAACTCTGACATTTTATTATTAGCTTTGTCTTTTCTTCCAAGGCTGAGTCCCTGGAAGCGTGTTGCCTTGCTGTCCACCACACTGACAGTGAGCGGGCGCTCTTATCAGTCCCTTCCAGTGACAGCTGCTGTGGAAAAGCCTGCAAACACACGGTTTGGTTTTGGTCTCTTAAACATTAAACTTCAATAATGAGGACTTAAATCCTGAAGGGGGTGGTTGTATGGCAAACCTCTTTGCTGGTTTTAATCTCAGATTATCTTAATCCAGAGCTGCAGATGAAAAGAACTGATTAGAAAAAACTACATTTGTATACACCTTTCACGATGAAAACGGTCATTAAAGCTCACGACGGTTTGTGTCACAGAGACGGTTTGTCACTATGTCAGAGTGTGAACAGGCTGAGTGAACAGGTGGCAGTGACACATAATCTAATTGTCTTCTGTTTTAGTCATTCTGTGTTTCTGTGGAGCTTTTTCTTCTGCGCTGCAACCTAACACATTTTGTCACACAGTCTCATCCTCTTAACTCCAAAGCAGAGCCAAAATTAGATCAGGGAAATGTTGCATAGATTTGGCTAGAAAGGAAACAATGCAGATTCCCTGGTGCCTCGTTTGTCAGCACAGACTTGACTCTGCTGAAAACATTCCATTATAGGCTTGTGTGGCTGTCTGTGAACTCAAACTCTACCACCAAAGGTAATAAAGAACAATAATGGTCGTGTAGATTTTTGGTGGCTTTTGAGTCTATCCACAGACCTTATGCCAGATAATTTTCCAGGATGATAACTGTTCATGTGCATCGTCTGTTTGCCACAGAGGCCACAAACAAGACCTAATTCCTTAGAGGAACATCAAGAGATCATTAAGGGAGCAAGTTCAGGTCGATGAGCATGCAATTCTCAGATGAGTTCTGCTTTAAAAGACATAGGTTCTTGTTATACCGGGAATCTCCACCTGCAGCAGAGACAGGATCTTGAGGACAAAGATGGGGATCCAGCAGAGCGAATCGGTGATGACGATGGAGAAGAACCTCTTGGCGATGGTGACCTCTTTTTTAATGTGGTTGCTGAACTTGGTGGTCTGAGTTCCGGTTCTCTGGATGTTGTAAAACATGCTTGCATAAGAGAAGACGATGATGAGGAATGCCACCAGGTTCAGACCTGAAAAGAGGATTCTCTTTAGCTTTTATGAAAACAAGTATAACTTGTGTTGACAAGGATCCAAGGCAATCAGCATTTGATGAAACATCAACTTCACAGAAAGTTTTAGAGTCAACATAAAGTAAATTTAAACACATATAATGGTGGAGGGTTTAGGTGCACACAGTTTTCTCAATTAAGACAGTTTCTGGAATGTTGTGTACACATGTGTTGCTGCAACATGAATGCTCCTGTTCTGAGATGGAATGTGTGCTGCAGACTAAGCTGGGATACAGCTATAAAGTTGAGGGGCAGTGGAAAGTCGTCAGCATCAGAACAATTCCTCACCGAGAAAAATGACGATGGAGTAAACGTGAGCCCAGGGCGTCTCTGGCTGTTCCGAATGAAGAGGAAAACAAACTCCGTTCGTCCCATAGAAATTACGGAACAAGCCCTTACAAGCCAGCGGCAGGAAGGCTATTATTAGACCGAACACCCAAATGCTGGTCAGGATGGTGACAGTTCGCCGCCGACCAGGGGTCAAGTACTGGAAAGGGTAGACGATGCAGATGTACTTCTCCAGAGTGAGGTAAGTGAGGAGCAGCACAGACACTTCGGTGGACAGCATGGCCAAAGCGCCAATGATCTGACACTGGGTACTGTCCATCCAGGACTGGGCGTGCCTGTTGTACTCGCCTCGAAACTTTAGGTCATACGAACCAATCATGAAGAGGTAGACGCCCATGAGTCCATCTGCGCCTGAAAGAAGAAAGCTGTGTCTTAAAACTGGCATCTGAATATCTGACTAAACAGAGCAGCATCCTTTTCCAAAGCAGCTTTTTTGTCATCAGATCAACCTCAGAGGTAGAGAAGGGACAGAGGCACATTTGACAGCTCTCTTTTAGATGTTTACTTGAGCTCTAGGTGCTCGTCCTCCAGTCTGAGGGATGCATAAAATGGATTGAGCTAAATTGTGTTCAGGATATTTGTGGCTCTGTGTGAGATAAGCAGGTGTATTTTCCTTGGCTTGAGCAGAATAATTCAGATCATCTCACTCAGGCAGATCTGAATGAGTCACTATCCTGCTTCATTTCTACCTGAAGGTTTAAACTACTACTCTCCATGGTATCCCCTCTGATATAGTGTCGGATCGTGGCCCCCAATTCCCTTCCCAGGTGTGGAAATGCTTTTGCCAGGGATTGGGTGCCACGTCCAGCTTATCTTCGGGTTTCCTAAAATAAAACCTTCTTTCCTCATTCATCCTCCCGTGTCTGTCCTGCTTCTGGGTCCAGCCTCAGTCATCCTAACAACAAAACAGACAAAACTCGGCTACACACCATTTAACTAGAACCAGAAAGAAGGAGCACATTACTCCAACTTTGAAATCTTTGCACTGGCTGCCAGTCAGCTTTAGGATCTATTTTAAGGTTCTTTTATTGGTTTATGAAAGCTTATGGAATTGGTGCTTCATTTTTTTAATCATATTTACTTTTATATCCTGCCAGAGCCCTCAGGTCCTCTGGTGCAGGTCTCCTGCTGGTCCCAGAAGTCAGAACTAAAACCCACTGCGAGGCCTCATTTCAGCAATGACGGCCTCACCTGTGGAACAGTCTGCCTAAGGATGTCAGGGCTTCAATGTGGAACAAACACTTAAAGAACAATCAGACGACGAAGAGATCACATAATAATTGAAATACTATAAAAAAATAAAAATAAAATTCCACAATGCACAACTCACAAATGAGAGAAGGAAAACTGAATATACTTTTACGTTAGTCCTACTCAGTTTGCATGCTGATAATCGGTCATCTGCATTGGTTTGCTCTCACACACAGAACTTTTTTATCAAACAGCTTTGCTTCCAAAAAGAGCTTCTATTGAGTGGAACAACCAAACAAGCATTTAGATGTAAATATTAAACACTGCAGTTATTTATTCCTACAGTTTACATTAACACAACTATAATTCAAAGGCTAGTCTGTCAACCACCCCTCCCCCTAAGAAGGGCATCAAAGAGGGATTCGGTCCATGAGACAGGAGGCTGAGTGGCTCAGATGATGAGCACAAAGTAGGCACAGGCTACCTTATCACAGAAAACGATGAAGCAAGCTTCCAATGCAGGGGGGTCAAACTCCAGAAATCCTGTCTCATCTGCTGTTGATTACCTGGATCAGGTGTGTTTTAGCCAATAAGGAGCTTCAATGGCAGGTTGATTAGAAAACATACAGGACAAAGCAGGTTATGCTAGTTACCACGGTAAGTCTGAGGCTAAGGAAGCAGATAACCTCAGCTTTCGGTTCCAAAAACAGAGGTATGTTTCAGGGTATGTCAAGTTGCCGTAGCAACTCATGCTCTGAACATAACCTGGTCTGGAGCAGGTTTAGTTGAAGGTTAGTTTGTTTTCAGAGAGGTGAAGCAGCATGGCGTGTCCATTTAAAGATGATTTAGTGGATGAAGAAGCTCAGATAATACTTTTTCCACCGTGAGAGGGTGATAAGACCACATATGGATGTTGGAAAGATAAACTTTACAGTCAGATTTATAGTCAGTCATGATAATTAAAAGCTTGGAATATTTTGTAATTCCACACTGTATCATTTATTTTAACTTTATAAAAATGAAAAAATCTGCAGCCTCTAATTAGACATATGAGAGTTCAAGAAGTACAATAAATGAAGATGGAAAAACATTTAATTTAATTGGAGTAATATGACATTTAGTTAGATAAATATGTAAATTTGAGTTGTATAAACAATTATTGAGTTGGAAAGACAAGAAATTAGGTTGAATAAATTTAACTCGATTACTTGTTACCAATTGAACCAATTCATTTAAGTTTTATAAGTTGTATATAAAGTATATACAAATCACAATGTAATTGGAATTAAGATCAGAAACTCGTGTGTTTATTTTGTCCGTTCTTTTTCTCCAAGCAGAAACTCTTTTGCTGATGATGCAGCCGTGTTACTTTTTTGATGGGCGTATAATCTTCATACGCCGTCATTTAAACCTCAGACTCCGTCTCACTGAAGTATAGCGCTCTCTTTTTTTCTCCACGCGTTTCCATGGTGACTCTGGAAATCGGCGATCTATTGAGAATGTCTTTATGTACCTGCTGTGCACGTGCATTAACCCAGGGTTACCAAGTCAAGCGTAATAACGCCAACTCTTATCCGGTCTTTTGGAACCGACATACCCAGAGTAAGCAAGTTCAGGCGGATTTCAGCCAGAGTTCAGGCTTAAAGTCAGGGTAGTTTAAACGGGCGATGCTGGATCTGCTCCATACTAATCATGAAACGTTTATTAGTATGCAGACATTGAAGACACTTTTATAAATCTAACATAAAAACTTAAACCCTATCATCCAATCAGTGATGGCCCAGACTACCTTTTCCAGTTTCTTATTGTGTTTCATTTTTAAACATTTCATTTTGATTTCTGGAAATTACCTTTGTTTTCCAAAAGATTTCCTTTCTATTTAGTTTCATTTTTTTGGATTTGTGTTTTGGCTTCTTGAATTGTGTTTTGATCTCTAAAATCCTTTTTATTATTTGCTTTTCTTTTTTAATTGTTGCCTTCTTTATTATGTTTTTGCATTGAGTGATTTGTTGATGTAATTTGCTCTTCAGGGCCACACATCACATCTTTATACAGAATAAATCATTCTGTTATTTGGACACTTTCGTGGCCCTTGACAAATAAAAAGAGAAATCTTCTTCTGTCAAAGTCTCATTTTCATTGCACACTGATGCATTCTCTGCTGCTTGGGTCCTCCTCTCAGTGATTCTCTCATCTGTCAACAAAGGTTCCCTGGAAACGTCTCCGTGATTTATACCAGGACTGAAGCTGGAATCAGGCTGTAGGAACATGACAAGGACGGTAAGGCTTCACATGACCTGTGGATGCTGCTCTGCTGGGATGTGGCACTTCTTTTAGTATTTCAGCATTCCAGGGTATGCTTGACTCTGGTGAATACACAGATGTGTTTATATTTTGTACTGTCTCTGTTTTAATAAAGAGAGAAATGAAATGAAACCAAAATTTGATGCAGCATCATTGTGAAGATGGCATCTAGACACAGAAACCGATCAGGGAGGAGTCTTGATGTCTATGTGGGTCCTTCAACCAAACACATAAACAGAGATTGAATTGGACCATCTTAAATCCTACAGAATGGCGACCTGTGCAGGGTGTCCCCTGCCTTCGCCCACAAGTGGCTGGGATAGGCTCCAGCAGCCCTGTGACCCCGAAAGGGACAAAACGGAAGAAGATGAAGTCTTTAGGTCTCTTTGTCAGGTGCTCTCATGTGTACATCAGGGTGCTGCTCACCTCAATATTAATGTATTTATTTATTTATATATTAATTTACATTCTAGCTGTTCTAGACATTTTTCTGCATTAACTTAGTTTAATTTATATTTTCTTATTTTAGCTGTTTTTATACTTTAACTGTTGTATTTTTCACTTCCACATTTTAGCCTGTTTATGAGTGTCTTCTCACCCTTGGCTGGGGTGTTTGTTATCGGGCTCCCAGAGTTTTGGCCTAACCCGGTGGCCTGCTTTTTGGTAGATTTGAACATGTTTGAAAAGACACAGTGACGTTTGTCTTTAAGCTTTATTCCAGAGAAAGAGAGCTCTTTCAGAGGAAAAACTTTGCAGATTCTGACCCCACTGATAAACTGACCCAGTCTTCTGACTACGCTGTGAAACTTTACTCAGTCATTTACACTGATTTACTGGCAGCAGTGAGGCATGTCCCTTAAAATATCTGTATTAAAACTAAAGTGTCTTGCTGGGGAAATAAATGTACCTTTCACTGTTATTTTACTGTGCCGTGCTGTGTTTTATAATTATGGTGTATTACTGCCAGCATGCACTGTTGAACTTTTCACTGTAATTTAACTGTTATTTACTGGAAGCAGTTTCCCCACTAATGACTGTGAGGTTTTTTTAACGTTCATTATTGCATTTTATATGTAACTACATTGCATTACAGTGAGAACATGGTCCAACTCTTTACTGTTATTTATAGTAGAGTTCTCCGGAAACCAAAGGATAATATAGTTAAAGGTTTACTGTAGACATTGTGCTGTCTTCTGGACATGCTCAAAAACAACAGTGTAACAGTAATTAAGGAACAATATTATTATTATGATAAAAGCAAAGTCAAAACATCTTGAGCAATACTTCGGAACAAATCGGATATTTTATTTTTGTGATGTCAATATTTGATATTTCACAGCCCTGTTTTTGAATTTGATAAAAGTTTTTGTCAGAACATACAATTTTCAACAAAACAGCAGACAACTCAGCACAAAATAACAGTCGTCCACATTGTCTCTGTAAACAAAGTAAAATGGATTTGTATAACAGTTTATATAAAAACACTGGTGAGTCGAGAGTACAGTAAATAAAATAAAAAATGTTTTACTAAATGGGTGAGACTGCGTGTGCATAAATGAGACTAAGTGCCAGTTGAAGTCAGTAAACCTCTAGTTGGGATTTCATTCCTGGATTAAGTGATGGTCCTTTCCCGCTCCTCTTGCTTGGAACTTCATCATTTCTTGATTTTGTTTACAGTTAATTTAAAGATGGGCTGTGAAAGAAAATGTAGAAAAAATGAATGTAAACTAAAAATGCTCATTTTGGTTACAACATTAGTGTGAAATGACATACTAATAACAAAGACTTAGTTCAGCACAAAGTATTATTGATACATTATAGTAGATACACATCTGGCAAATGTAACATTCAGCAGGTAGAACAGGAGAATGTTTTTGAAAGGAAATGAGTTTCTAGAGCACTGCGACAGGCAGCTGGTAGGTTTATGGTTGTTGCTCTGGTGTCAGAAGGGTCAGCGCTTCTTATCCGATTATTCAAGGTTAAGAAAAGTCGGCCAAATCAAGCTGATGGTACTACATGGAAAAAGCTCCTCCCCTGAACACATGTAAAGGTTCACGCCGCTTCAGAATTGATGCAGAGGATGTGAAAAAAAGTCTACAGACCCCATTACAGAGGAGCTTCCTTCACACAGCACCTTCATTTCTGTGCTCACCATCCATCACTTCTTCTGTCATTGGATCTGTAGAACACACAAATTAGAAACTTCAGTTTAAGATGAATGACTAAACAAACAGAACTGCTTCTGATCACGTTTTTAGACTAATGATGGCGACACAGCTGAGCTTGACAGGGTGAAAAATGACTGTTTACTGGATTTTCAATGTTTGAACTAATGCAAATCCTGCAAAGTTTCATTAGTTATCTGGAATAAGGAGAAGTTTGACCAGCAGTTCCAACCAAAAAACGGCTAAACTGTTTAAGACAAATTGTCTTGGCATCTGCAACTGTCATGAGTTGTCAATGCATTTATTTATTTGGCATCCATATCTGGGAGGTTCATAATTAAACAATTTGGAAAATTCAATCAAACTCAAACATTTAAGTGAGAAATAATTTATCAAAACAATAAAAAAAACTGTCCTTTATTTGTGTCTAGAAAACACTGTTTTGTGTTAACAGTAGCATCGTAATTATTAACACAACTCTTTGTTTAATACAAGTAACAAAAACTGAACAAAGTTCTCCAAAACCCCAAAACGCTGTGGATATATTTGAAGGTCTTTAAAGGCTTGATCAACACCTTTCCATGCATAGAATTCCTCCGTTATCATTTTTCCCTTTTCTTTACAAAACAACCCATCATTTCACACTTAGATGACTCAGATCAGAAATATCAAGAATAATAGACAGTACTCACGTCACAGTGACGATGGGTGGAGGATGAAGTGTCTGGATCCAGCTGGAGTTTGAACGCTGGCTGGACAGAGGTCAAGTCCAGACCTGACACCTTCTTGTTTCTACGACACTTCATTTTACGCTAATGCAGTGTGAGGGAGCTGACTTCCACAGATTTACATATGCAAAAAACAACATCGACAAACCTTTTCAAAGGAAGGAGTTGGTATGTTTTAGGGTTTCCTGTGATGCTGTTGATTCCTAATTTAAAACATTGATTTTTTGAATTTACAAACAAAAAAAAACGATTTAAAAAATATATATATTTATAACGTGTACAAGGGGATGTGTGTGATGAGATGCTTTAGTCCATAGGAAAACCATTGCATGTGTGAAAAACCCAACATACTGTTGTTGCTATTTCAGATCAGCTTGTTTGGGAGGTTACACGACGGTTGGTGACGGAGATTTGTTCCAGCTCTAATGTTAAACTGTCACTCATCTTTGGAGCTGGGTTTCTGAGACTCCTTTCACTGCACAGCCTTTGGGAGTGTGTGGGTGTGAGCGACTGTATGTGAGTTCTCCTCCGACCTTTGACCTCATGACAAAGCAGAGCTGCAGTTCCAAGAAAGCAATGCAATTCACAAAACATTAGGTGAAAACTGAAAGCGGCTGAAGTTCTAACCAATGTACTTTTTTCTATTTTGTTCAGTTTAGAGACATAACTAGAGCATTTCAGTTCCCCAAACTGCCAAGTTTATTGGGTTGTTAGTTTGTTGAGGGGTTTAATAAGATTATGCAAAATGATCAGAGCAGAGACTGGTGTGAAAAGGAAATGAAAAAACATTTAAATATTAATGTGGAAGGGGATAATTTCATTTCAGCTGCGATGTACTTACTGAATCCCAAATGAGTGCTACTGTGCCACTTTAAATAAATGCATCTTTTTTAAGGTTTAGGACATGTATCCTCCTGAACATGACCCACATATCCTGTAAACAGGGTTGCATATATTTATTATCTTATGTACATGACTTGTTGTGATTTTGGTGAATGATTCCAACAACTATAAACAGACTGTATTTACATATTTACACTCTGGCTTTAAGTACATCTTGACAACTGAGATGAGCGGATGAGCGTCTTAATTTCCTTCATAAAAGTAATGTATTTTAAAACAGGAAAGTTTTCATAAATCTGCCAGAAAAAGGAAACACATCCCAACTCAATCCCAGAGATCTGGCCTCTGTGCCCCCCGCCCTCATTATCATGGACTTGGACTCACAGCAGAGGGAGATGATGCACATGGCGTGGAGTTTGTTTTCAGAGCGGATGTAGGAGCGCATGCAGATGACGAAGATGTTGCCGAAGCAGGTTGTGGCAGAGACGACCCACACAAAGACCCTCAGGACAATGTTGGCCAGCAGGTTCTCAAAGGACGAGATGCCGTCAGTGTTGGGCTTGCAGCTGCGCACGTGAGGGGCGTAGCCACAGTACTGGAACTTCTTGAAGTAGCTGCAAAGCACATTGAGAAAGTCAAGTTAGGAAATTTACAACCAAGAGAAGAAGAGATTCATCCCTACAGATGGTAGGTATATGCATGTGTACAGATGAAGTTTGGAGTACTTATCAATTTCATAATTGATGAGGAAAAACAACTTGAAAAGGAAAAACATGGACCCTAGAAACAAGGGAAATACAGAAATGAACAGAATGACTGAAAGTAATACACTTTCTATATTGAACACATTTAGCAAATATTTGTACTAAAGTAAAGAAGGCAAACAACAAGTTCAGTTTTGTTGAATCAGTGAAAAAACAGAAACAGTAAATTACTTTAGATCGATTCTGACATAATGACATTTCCTTCCTAGAATGCTACATAGGTTGATTGGCAACTCTAAATTGTCCATAGTCTGTTCTGTAAGTCTGTAAGTCTGTGAGTATTGTCCTTCTCTCCACAGAGAGAAGGACAATACTCACAGACGAATATGAGAGACGTGAAAACAGTCTCACCGTAGATCCGTGCGTACTTTTGGCTTCGTGTGTGCGTAACAAGGGATTCGTGCGTGTTTTTTAAAGATGTGTGTGTGTAAATAGTTTCAAGCTGTTGTAATCTTAATTTGTGCACACGTAAATTGCATTTTGTATTTTTTTCATTTTATATTTTTTTTAATTTATACACAAAACGTATTATGTGAGTAACAAATCACGCACAAATCCAAATTTATGCACAAATCCTAATTTACGCACAAATCAAGAATTACGCAGACACAAATCCGACTGAGTCTAATTTCTCTCCATAGTTCTTTTGCATCAAGTCTTTAGTCCACAAATTCTATGTAAAACTGCAAAGTGAGTTTGATTTCACTCACTGATATGCACCAAACTTTGCTCTTAGATGATTCAAGTTTCTCCATGTCTTAAATGGTCTATTTCTCTAACTTCTAATTACCTTGTGTTTTAGAACACCATTTTCCCAACATCACTGAAACTGGTTAAACCATTAATTCAAAGCTGATGATTTCTCTTTGATTCCAAACCAAAACCCTGCTGGAAGAAAATGCTCTTTAGTTAATTATTCCATTAACATAAAATCAGTGGCCAACTCAAAAAGTCCAAACACTTTTTCTTTGCTGATTTTCTAAAAGTAGCTGACACAGGAAACCATCAGACTGTCTTTGTGCCACAAATAATGTATTTAAGGTTGGTCACGGAAAATTGGCCCACAGGGATTGTAAAATGGGTGTTCCACAAGGCAGTATTCTGCCCCCCTGCTTTTTTGGACACTACATAAAATTCCTTTGGTTTGTAAATATGCAAGTTTCCATAAGGCTGAGAACCTTTATGACTTTACGCTTAGGCTGCTGACCTGCAGCTCTGCACGAGTAAAATTAAACCAGACTGAGCGCTGATCTGTATTTTAAACAACAATCATGGAGCAGCTGACTCAAAAATGTGGTGTTTAAAGAATTAAATAGATATGAACACCCACAAATAAACACGTGATGCATCATCTTATTTCAAACTCTTGTCCACCTCTCATCTAAGGTGAGCCCCCTCCCCCTTTGGTTCTACAATGGTGTAGTCCACTATGAAGGAGCTCGTGCAGGATTTTACACTCCAGAGGACGGAGGAGGTGGGGGTCACATTTAATCAGCCAGAGCAAAGACGGTTCTCCTTTGCACCTTTGTTCTGCAGAAATGGGATAATGTTGGTGTTGGTAATCCACATACCGTGAAGTTTGCAGTGCTTCTGAAGGTATGCATACTACATCATTGGCGAGGAACAATACAAACAGTTGAATGCTGATAGAAATGATGGTCAATTCATGTCATGTTGACGGCAGTGGTTTTATCTGATAGCTGCTGATTTTCTAGTAGGCGAAATCAGTGGATTTTTGTAGGTAATTGTAAAAACTGCACCCCTGTAAGTGCAGCTCTGAAGCAAGTATGCTGTCAGTGCCAAGGCATTGATCAACGTTTGTGTTTATGCTTGATCCCCACATTATTGATAGTAGACCCACTTGAATGAAAAATGTGTTTCTGCTGTTTCTAACATGTTCTTGTGGCATTTTTCTGACATATATCAAGAAACTTAAGCTTAAAACTGCTTTTCTGAGTCTTTCTTTTATTCAAATCATTGTGAAAAAGTGCTTTTCCTGAAAGTGCGCTAATGAGCTAATTTGTGACATAGAATACACTGGGCCATAAGCTAAGCGGAAAGGAAAAGGGGGCAGTGTTGCCCTTTACCAATGATCTACTCTGAAGAAACTACATAATAGAAAACTCCACAGGTTTTTCTATTTTGGCTAAAAAACAGCATAATCATAAACCAAGGACCACTGGAAATGCTGTGAAAATAGATTAGAAGACTACCGGAGTGGAAGCTTGAAGGTTAACTAACAATATATCTTGACGTTATTATCTGTTTCATAGAATTCAAGTCAGTGAGGACTGACTGAGCTCTGACACAGACACATTAACACTTATGCTGAACAAAACATGTTTAACACCTTTAAATCAAGTCATTTACTCTTTTTATTCCCATCTTGCAGTGTTTTTACAACTTCCTCACTTGTGCTTCAGGAAAACACTTACAAGCTTTGTTCATTAAAAGTTCAGTAAAACTTTTCTGTTACTTGTTTGTGGCTGCTTTTAATCCCTTACAAAGTTCTACAGTGAACAAAAAAAATACTTTCATACTTTCTTTATTCCACCACATCAATAACCGCGTTTACATGGGCAAAAGTAATTGGAATGAACGCTTGATTGGAAAGAAAATGCGTTCAGAATACTCTGCCCCGGTCAGACTCGTTCGGATCAAAATTTCTTTCCGATCGAGATAGGATCCGATCGTTGTTCATGTAACGGTCATTCCGATCGTGTGTCACTGCTGCTCTAGTTTACGTCATGCATAGACGGTGTTTCGCTGAGAGAAAGCTCTGGAGCTCATACAGGACCAACCAGCCGCTCCGCTCTCGCCCCGCTGGCTCTCCCCTCTCTTTAACCCATCACGAAGGGGGTGCGGGGGGGATGCGTGCCCACTGACGTCTGGACCCGGCATCCGAGCTCTGCGTTCGGGCTCTGGTGCCAGTGGACCGAGTGAACCTCTCTGAGCAGAGCAGCTGGATTTATTAATGTGTTTGAGGGGAGGGTGCTTTGTTACGTTTGTGTTTTATGTTTTGTTACGTGTGAGAATTCGGACTGCAAGCCGAACCGCCGCTCTGGGTTAGCGGGTGCCGGACTCACGTGGACTGAGCTGGAGCCGCCAGCTTACAGCGGCTTTGGGGCAGTGTGTGAGCTAAAATGTAGGGACATAGTCCATCCCCGGGAAGCAAAGATCCTGATGTGATGCAGTTCAATGAGCAATATTGCACTCTTCAGAATGTTTCAATTAATTTTAATCACATGGAATTGTGTTTCCAGTTGTGCCCCAACAAAATAAAGGCTGATGTCATTCCCAGACATTTACGTGCAGCCAGGATACAGATTGCAGTGTTTCCCGCATGGTCCTGGATTTTATGTCCACCAAAAGGCTAATGTTGTTAGCCTGTGTTGTTAGCCTCTCCTAACACTGGGTTCTTTTTCAGCTCTGTTCTTGCACAAAAAAAGCAGTGACCACATGGATTAAATAAAAAATGACGAGTGAACAGGCACTTCATAATATTCATAACATTAATAAAAGCCCGTTTGGAAGATCGCCTCTTTTACCGAGCTGCTGCATAAATATATGTGACAGCAAAGGTTTGTTTACAACGGGACACATTTTCCTTCTGGTATTTTTGACACTACTGCGCTTGCCCAGATGATTCATTCCGACCGAAAGTGTGAGCCATGTGAACGTTTGTTCTAATCGGAAAAAGATTCTCTGTGCCCATGTGCACGGCTGAATTTTAACCCGACCATTGATCCCATCAAGATAATGTAACCGCGGCTACTGATACATAGTGGCTCAAGATTGTTACCATGTTATGCATTCGTCATCAATTCACAGAAAAAGTACGTTTAGGAAATTGTGAGAAAACCCAAAATAGATTGAATAAAGGTTTAATCAAATGCAGTTCTACTGAAGGAAAGACGGTCTAATTAAAATTCTGGTTGCTAAGGAAACTAAACATGTGGTAGCATAAAAAAAAACACCTGTTTTAACAAAATAGGGTGAAGTAAGCGCAAATCTTTGTGCACGCATCTCGCTACAGAGGAACAGTTCTCTAATGAGAGCCTTTATCAACAGACTAATCTTCCCTGCTGAGATCTGCTCTGAGACAGGAGCCACCAAATAACACACACAGCAGGTGGGAATCAGCTGATCGCTGCAGTGATCCACCAACAGGTTTGCTCAGGGTTCTTCTCTGATTCTTCTGCAATTTCTGTGTCGGAAAGAATGATGAAAATAATTTAATTCTATTAACAACAGATCATTTTAGGACAAAATGTAGCCCTGACCCTCTGGATCAACTACACCTATGGACATATGTGTTCATAGTCCTCGTGACTTTATTCTCCTGCAATTTGTTTAAAACGTTTAACTTTATAGATCAGAGGCTCATACTTAGTCTGTAAAATGGTGTCTTTTCTTGAGTTTGTCTCCCTGTTCTAGTCTTTGTATACATAGGTTGCACTGTTGTGCATGAGGGAGCTCCATCCACTGCAAACTGCAATGATCATTTCAGTTAGAAGACGGATCATCATGACAGTCCATGCAGCACAGGAACCCTACACTGCATTAGAAAAAATAAATACATGTCCATCCTCCATCAGTTTAAAACACAAAACCTGCATCAAGTTAAGGCCATGTCCAAGAACTCAACACTGAGGCTGATTTACAGCTTTTGATGTGACAGTTAAAGGAAAAGTTAATGGGTAAACTGTTCATTACATTAAAATTGGAAAGCCAATTATTGTGTCATCCAGACAGCCCAAATCTGTAAGAATTTCCTACAGAGGACAACAGTTAAAACAAGGACACTAACTGATTTGTAATTTTTTTTTTATACTGTAAACTGTATATTTGAAGAGCCTGAACTGAGATAGGGCCAATCTAGTCAACCCCAAACCCACTGAAAAAGATCTTCTCCCACTGTTTGATAGCCAGACAGCTGTTAAACTTACTTCATTACAACCACCCCAGAACTAACCTTAAGCTGATTTGAGTTATTTGCAATTATGATAGTTACATCAACGTTCTGTGTTTTCTTTCAAAATCTTTGGGATTTATGAATTACTTGCTGATTCTTTGAGCACCAAACTCCATTTTGGCATTTTCTCACCTGTAAGGATCTCCTCTGGTCAAAGTCATGTCAACCGCATCAAAAACAGTCTCAGTTTCAGCCATCACTGTAATCAACAGGCTGATGTGCAGCCTTTTCAAATCTACATGTGTGGAGGTCCCTGCAGGGTCTGTCTGACACCAAGCCTGACGTCTACACCTGTGAGGAGAACATGGGAAATCCTGCTCCACTGATGTGATTATGTGGTTCAATGGACATAAAAGAAAATTCAGTGCGGGGTCTGCTCATCACAAAGTGTTGGACTTACAGCATCAGCCATTAGCATTGCTCATTAGCACCTCAGGATCATGACTGTGTGGTGCACAGATCTCTTCATAAGTCTTAAAACTTATGAATATCCTAAGATCTGTTGAAATATTATAATTTTAACAAATAGGAGGTGCCATTTCTGTCAGTAAAACTGACAGACTGTTTGGATGATTGACTTAAGTAAACAGCCCATGCTTGACTTATTAAAATCCAACTCAGAGTAGTGGTTGCGGGCCCTGAGGAACAGTTGGTACGGGCCGCAGAGAACGGGGTACAACCTATTTGTTTTCTATTATATTTTAATGCTGATTCTGAAGGAAGTTTTATTTTGGAAAACGACTGGATTCTCCCCACCACATCTGTCTTATTCTTCACGCATGTCAAGTCGCTGGGCCACGTGTCAAATATTCATCCACCACTCTGTCAAAGAGTCTACCTTGAAGCAAAATTAGAACAAAGTTCACAACAACAAACGTAGTTGGAAATTTTCTTCTGGCAGAGAAGATTCACTGAGGAAACGGAAGAAGAGTGTTCCACTTAAAAAAAAATCAATCTGCATTTAACATACAAAAACCAGAAGTCTTTACTCCCAATATGGATTTATTGTCTTTGTTCCCACAGATCATAATAATAATGCAGAATATTAAGCAACCGGTTGTCTAAGTTTATGTGGATGCTGCTAATAAAGTGGATTCACGTTTGTTATTATATTTAGAAAATATCTCTTCTACTGACCGTTTTTCTATTTTTTAATTTATCTGTTGCACCTTAAAAGTCAGATGAGGAGGATTTTTTTTTAGCCTCCACTTTGAACGGTATGGGTTAAGGGAAAATCTAAATGCCATTTTAATGGTTTACCACATGAAATCTAGAATACAAATAAAGCTTAAAGCAGCTGTAGATATTTTACAGAGGATAATTTTTTTTCCCTATACACGCCACGTTAATGGCGTGTAGGGAAAAAAAATCGATTCTGCGATATTTCACTTGGTGATACTTGTATCGATTTAAAATGCTGCCAGATCGATATTTATTGAATTATTTCTGAGCATCCTTCGGCGTCTGACTCTTGTTTTCCACTTAAACCACCGACCACTAGTTGGCAGCAGAGCACACGGAGCCTCTATGAGCAGCTCTACACGCACAAAACAAGATCTCAGAGAGAAGCAGCTTGTGTTAAATGCTTGTTCAGTCATCCCCGCAGTTTTTGCTTGGGATGGGTACCAAACCGAAACTCTGTGCCACGTTGGAACCAGTACCATATAAAAATGAGGATTGTGGTCCTTTGTTGTGGCCTCCAGAGGAGAATGAGTGACACTTGATGTATATCGTGATAAATGTCAAATCGTAAGACTCTTGCCAATACACACCCCCTAATGAAAATAAACGTTACCCTTATAAATTAAGGTAAACTGAAAGCTTAAAAAAATAAATCAGAGGCCAACTTCAGCCTCGTGCAGGCTGGTCCAGGAAAATATTGTCTGACATTCAACCTATTGGTGGCCTGAAAAAGGTGGGAGACCACTGACTTAGAGTATTTCTTCTTTTATAGTTCTTCTCATAGAATTATTTGTAATCTTCACTGGAGGTACATCCTATATGACAGCTTTATAATAGGGCTCCATTTGTATAGAACTTCATCTTCTCTTGTTGCATCCCCTGCAGAACCTGATGCTTGTTTCTCACATGTTTTAAACCACAGAGAGGTTGGATTACACTGAGCCTTCCTTAATCTTCTCCCCCAGGTTGAAGAGCAGCCTGACTCCTAACACAAATAGCTTAGTTATAAACCTCAAAGGTAAAAAGAAACAAAAAGAAAAAACAATTTCTGCTGCCTATAAAGACAGGTATGTCATACTTACATGTGAGTCAAGTATTTAAGAGGTTCAAACATCCGTCGCTGAATGTTTCCAATTTCTATTCCCTCTATGCTCCTGTCAGACAGAAACAAAATCAAATGAGTCTCAGAATGAGGGCAGGCAAACCTCACAAAAGAGCGTAAAAAAGGAAAGGAAACATTTTCTGGGCCTTCTTTTTATGCCATTCCCTCCTTCTTGTTCCTCTAAAGGAACCACAGATGATGAAAACAAGGATGCAGCACCTGATGCTCCGGATGGAAGCATGAAAAGAGCGATGACCTTATTCCAGTCTGTCAGTATTTGTTTGCTCCCTGGGATCTGCCAAACTCTGTTGGGTTTCTATTGCTCTCTTTATGTGAAACATGCTTGAACAGCTTCTCAAGATGCTTTCTTTTTCTTTGTGCTTGTGAAACCCACATGATTTCAGTCATGAAGGATTGTGTACTTACAGTGACTTCAATTTATGTAATCGGTCAAAGTGGTCAACTTGGAGCTCCATGATGGGATTGTATGAAATATTCCTGCAAGATGAAAACACAGGAGTTTCAGTAGGATAAACAATCTTCAGGGAAAACGTCAAGAACAGCAGGATCCTGCAGATGGGAGCCGACTGCTGCTCTCCTCGTTTCTGCTGCTGTCACTTGTCCTGCTGCAGATCCAGAACAGCTCTCTGCTTTGTTGTTGTGCTGCAAGCATTTTGTTAAACAACCATCTCCATGTTTTCACAGCACAGAACTAAAGGTGGTTTGTCTTGCTGTGTCCAGTGTCATGAAAATTGCTTACAAGCAGTACTACATCTCCAGAGATTGATCAGAAAACCAAAACGAACAAATAACACATTTGACTAATGAAAAGGAGAAAAATCCCCTGTTGTTACTTTTCTTTTTTGGTGTTGCCATTATTTTATTGGTCTTGAATTCACTAAAGTGTGGTGATCAAAGCGAGCGTGATTGACAGACTGCTTTCTCTGGAGGGACGACTCCTTGCAGCAAATCTCCAAGTTCAGGTGGAAATGATGGCGCTTCAGGAGAAACGTTCTGTTTCTCTGGTTTCTTTCTTCATCTTCTTTTCTCAGCCAGCGTCGCAGTCACACACACCAATCAGACAAATGCCTTCTTACGAGGAAACTTTCTGAACCTTTTGCACAAGACAACACGTAAAGTCCAATGTTTACAAAAGTCAGAATTCTGATTTCACTTGAACTCCAAGGACACAATCCTAAAAAATGCAGTTTTTATTGCAACTGGGTGGATTTTCTTTAAAACTGCAGCTCATCCTGCAGTGTAGATCAGGTACATGAAGAGAGATCCCCCTCCCCTCAATGACAGAACTACATTTACATCCACTCATACCTTCTAGCTGTTTGAATTTCATTCTAGTTCGTAAATGTTAATTTTTCCCCTACAGCATTACTTTATTATTAAAGAAAAAGAAAAATACAAAAATAATATTTAAAAAAAGTAAAACAAATGATTAATCACTTATTGAAAATTGTTAAATTGATTGACTTTTGATGATATTACTTCAATAGCTCCTAAAATTGATAAATTGATTCAAAAATATTTACTAATGTAGCATAATTTTGCACGTTTTTAACTTTTGATACTTGATGAAATTTTGCTATGAAAATCTCTGAAACAGTGTTGTGTGTTTTACTGATATAGTATTGTGTTTTAATCATATGAATGACTTTTATAAGTAACATAATCTGCATATATTTAGATGACTGATCTGCATTTGTCGTGGTGATTTCTAAAATAGTTATTTTTGACGTAATACTTAAGTAATTCATCTTTGGCACATGCTTTATTGATACCTTATGATTCTTAATTCTGTCTGATAAAACCTAGGAACCGGATATTGATAAATTATGTAATAAAATGGTTATAGTATAACGGGGTGGGATTATATAAGTTCGCTTCCTTCCACTCCCTTTCAAGCAATATTTATTAATATGTCTAATTATCCATAAGTTTGATTAGTTACTGTATGAATGTATAACTGATGATTATATTGCTTTGGTGTATTATTTCTACTTAATTGCTTGAAATAAACCATTTCAAATCAAATCAAAATGTATTTCAATTGTTCCAACAGAGAGACCCAAACCCAAAGAAAACAAAAGGAACAAACAGAGAACGCTGTATGGGGCTGTTCTGTTGAATCAGGCTCAGGGACTTTACTGACTCATCCTGGTCCTCTGGAGACACAACCCCAGCCCTCCCTGACCAGCTTGCAGCTGATTAATTGACTCAAGTGGTTCCACATCCTGACTGATTAAACCCACCTCAGGTAGGTGCTTAGCATCAAGCATTCCAGGGAGAACTGCAAGCAGGCGGGGTTGAGGCTCTTGAGGACCAGGATTCAGTCCTGCCTGACAGAGTGAGTCTCCCTAAAACAAACAACATTCTACAGCCTCCTGCAGTTCCTTCTGCTATGACCTTAGCTGGTCAAAGGTTCATCAAGGCCATGACCCAGAACATCAAACTGAGCTCTGCCAGAAGTACAAAAGAACAAGATGGTGAACCTGAAAACATGGAGGGGTCAGAACAGACTGCAGACCTGAACACTGAGCTGCTCTCTAAGCTGGTTCAGGCTGAACTGGACTGAAGGGTGACGTCAAAGAAACCCTCAATTACCAAACATTTATGGAAATTTCTGCAGGAGATTTGGAAAGAACTTTCTCAAAAATATTTCCTTTCTATCGTAGAACGTAAGACGTGACCGTGTTCAGCTGTCACATCATGAAAAGGTGGTGACTTTAATGAATTACAGGTTTGGAATATAATTCCATTTTTAATTCATTCTGGATTTCTTGTGACTCCAGTTGCTTGTTGGTTCTATTCAATCATTTCAATGTAAAACAGGCATTACAATAAAAACTTTTCCATAACAATATGTTGAAAATGTAGGGCACCTTTACATGTTTTTGTAGAATTAGTTCAGAAAAAGGTTTTGTTCAAGATTAAAAATAACAATTTCAGCAAAAAAAACATTTAAATACAGAGCTGCAATGTCTTTTCTCTGTGAATATTTCTGAGTTCAGGGTATTTTCTGAAATTTGTAATGACGGAAAAGCTCCTTTACACACATGCATTTTTACTGTTGAAGACAGCAGGTAAGTAACCGGTCAAGTGCTTATTATCATTAAAACAAACAAACAAAAAAGCTGACATTGAAATGTTTTATACTTTTACTTAAAGCAGATCTGCTTTTTCGTGGCTTTTTTTTGTTGACATGTAAAAAAAAAAAGTCTAAAAGCAGAACTAAACTGTTTGGGTCTGGAGAGAATGTGACTCCAGTAATGAATGTTCAGTTGGTGTTTCTCCTTTGAACTGATGCTGCCAGCAGTAGCAGAGCTGCTGCCCTGAATGTGAGCCACATTACAGCCCCCTTACATCACCCCAACAGTTCATTCACACCCCACAGTCCAGTGACTTCCCTACATGCTGGACTGAAGATTTGCTGTGAGAACTGCTGTTGGTGTGGTCGGATGTAGCATCAAATGTGCTTTGCCATCTAGCATTTGTCCCTCCTCATTGAAAAGACAAATGATGTTAGCTACGGGCGACAGTGGCTCTGGTGGTTGAGCGGGTCGTCCAATGATCGAAGGGTTGGCGGTTCGATCCCCGCTCCCACCAGCCCAGAATGTCGTTGTGTCCCTGGGCAAGACACTTCACCCTCCTTGCCTCCAGTGTGGCTCCACTGGTGTGTGAATGTGTATGAATGGTCCCGGTGATGGTCAGAGGGGCCGTAGGCGCGAAATGGCAGCCACGCCTCTGTCAGTCTGCCCGAGGGCAGCTGTGGCTACAACCGTAGCTTACCATCACCAAGTATGAATGAGGAGTGAATGAATAATGGACATAATGTAAGCGCTTTGGGTGTCTTGAAAAGCGCAGATAAATCCAATCCATTATTGGCTACAGATAGACTGCAGGTTCAGTCTAAAAACACATGACTGGACCTGAGGGAGTGGCTGTTTGAAGTTTGTAGGACAAAATTCAACCCAAAAACCAGAGAAAGATACACGATCTCCATTGTTTGGAGGAAAACACATCCAACATCTAATTTCTGGTACAGTTGGAGACAGTTTTGTGGCAGAAGCCAAATTTAGCCCTGCAGCTGCTGTGCCTCCCTGCACAAATGTCTCTGTGTGTTTGTGTGACAGGAACTCACAGCTGAAGCAAATCCTCCAGTAAGATGAAAAGTTTTCTGGGAATGGCCACCAGTCTGTTGTTGGACAGGTCCCTGCACAGACACACACATCAGATTCAATAAGCAACTCTCCATTATCAGCCAAGAATGAGCAGATGGGTTTGCCCATTTTTACAACAACAAAACATCCTCCTTCATAAAAAACTGTCCTTAAAGCCTAAAACTGTGGTTATTACTTGCAAATTTTGAAAAAAAAAGATGTCTGGGAAACAATACCTTCAGTTTGCTTTTCCTTTCTAGGAAAATCTTTTTGTACGTTTTTGTGTGGTATTTCAAAAATTTTCTATTGGACTTTTTTTTAAAGTTCTCATTACTTTTTAAAACACTGTTTTGATTGATTTAGGAAATGTAGTATTCTTTAAATCCATTTTGCTGGTTGGTGTGTCATTTGAGTTCCTTTTTTTTCCCCATATTTTCTTGTCTTTAAACACATTTTTGACCTGAATCAGGTAGGTCTTTCTAGCAGTTTCAGACAAATTTCTTTAAAGCAAGTTACTTGAAGGTTTCAGAAATGGCTTCTTTATTTCCTTTAGCCATCTGTGAGCCTTCACACATGCATTTTCCCAGGAAATGCAATTCTCTCCATTTTTGTCGGCCCTGAGGTCTCCATCCCTCTTCTCCTCATCAGTTTAATCATCTTTCCTGCCTTTGAGTCCTCTCACCAGCAGCATCAGCAGCAGCTGCTGCATTATCTTTTAACTGAAAACCCCCCCACACATGATAATGTCCTGCTCACAGAAATAGCTGATCATATACTGCAGTGTTTTTCAACCAGTGTGCCGCAGCACACTAGTGTGCTGTGGGAGATGGTCAAGTGTGCCGTGGGAAATTGCCCTCATTAACTGATCTAAAAACATTTCCCATCTCCAGGAAATCAGTTCTTTGTTCATCCAAACCGGCCCTGATAAAACACTGACTAGTTAAGAGTATAAAAGATCAGAAAATTATTTTTCTTTGTGTTTATTTAATTCTATTAAAGACATTTTGATAAGAATGACGGTACCGCGATTTAGCTGCAAATAAAGCTTTTTGCAGCAAAGTCCCGCCCCTTTAACTGTCTCTGCCAATTATTCTTGAAGGCTTAATCACATGCCATCAGTCTGACCAATCAGAAGTGGTTAAAGTCTTCACTTCCTTGTTCCAGTTTAGCTCAAAAAGTCTCTCAGTTCCAACAAAAATACCAGCTAAAGCTCGTCTTTAGCGGTGTAGCTTTCCACAGAATGAATCTCAGAAGAGAGTCTGTCTGCCCTTTTGCGGCAGTTTTCACGCTACATCTCCCATGATGCATTGGGTTAAAGCGTACAATGAGTTGTCCTTGTTAAACGTCTTGAAGCAACAACAAACACAAATCAAACATTTTTATATTTTCTAACAACTTTTATTTCATCTTTTAGAAAAAAACAGCTGCAACTTCCTGCTTTTTCTGCCACAATTATCACAAAAATGCACATGAGATTGCACGCGCGGGGGGGGGGGGGGATTGTAGATCAATACAGACTATGAGTTTCTGCTTTTTTTTGGGATGCTGGTGTGCCGCGAGATTTTTGTCAAGGTTAAAGTGTGCCGTGGCTCAGAAAAGGTTGAAAAACACTGATATACTGTTAAGGACCATGACTCAAAACATAACATATTTTTCTCTGAAGTAACTGTATTTTCATTTTTATGTGATCCTTTATGAATATTTATATAAAAACGTTGCCAAAACCAGACAGCTGTGATTATTAATGACAGGGATTTGGATTATGCACATGCGGACTATACCTGTAGACTTTAATCACTGCAAATTAAACGAAAAAAACAAAGATCCTAAAAACAGAGTTTGGTGGTAAACCTGGAATTGTTCGAGGTGTAGATTCAAACTCTTAAATGCATAAAGACTGAGTACTTTGGATAAGCTTATGAAAAGTACATATTTTACTTCAAAATGCTGCTCTTGTCACTGGGGGGTGACATTAAATTAATCTTTGTAAAGACTCGCTTTTACAGCTGAGGCTCGCAGACGCAGTCCTGAGGAAGGAGGATGGTGGTCTTCATCGTAAAGCTGCTGAACACTCAAGTTAATCCTATCAAACTGCTGGTTAAATGACAATGCCCACCACCCCCATTGACCCACACCAGGAGGAAAAATGATGGTGGAAAAGATTAAAACATGCAATACGGAGATCCACTGAGACAAAGCAGCTTAAGAAGTGAAAGCCCTGCTGTGGCAGAAGCAGCAGCTGATCGTCTGGTTAATGAAGCTGCCAGATTTCAAAAAGAAACTGTCACAGAAACATCTGAAGTGATCTAATGGATCTTAATCAGAGCGATCTGACTGTGTGTTTGGCAGCAGTCTGAAGCTGATAGAAAGAGGTCCACAAGAGGTCAAGCTCTGCAAATGTTAGTCCAGGTCTACATTACATTTTTTGTACTACAGGAAATGTTGTTTTACAGTAATGAGAGCAGAGAGTTGCACAGAAACCTCCTCACACCCTCACACACAAAACCTAAGCCTGAGGACGAAATGACTGCTGTGCTTGTTGCTGTTGCTAATCGATGATCAAAGTGGTGGGTGGGGTGCAGCAATGGGATGGCGGCGTGGAGGACGACTCTGGTGGTGAGGAAGAGGAAGAGAGCGGAGCAGAGAACCAAGTGGTGGAAGTTGAAAAGGAAGAGTTCTGTTTGGCTTATAGGGAGGAGTTGAAACAGAGTTTGGGAGATCAGGAGGTTCTTCCAGATGATTGGAGAACTACAGCTACAGACTGGGAGGAAGGGAGTTCGTGTTTCATCTGGAATGAGGAGAGCAGATCAGGAGACTTGGTGGTGGAATGAAGAAGTTCAGGAGTCTGTTCAGGGGAAAAGGTTAGAGAAGAAAAAAGTGAGATGAACAGAGATGGAAAGGCATTGAAAGGTTCCACAGGTTTGATGGAAAGATGGAAGGAGAATGTAGAGCTGATGGATGAGGAAAGTGTTAGAGAGCACAGAGGAGAAGAAGTGGATGTTGTGGAGCAGGAAGAAGGAAGGATTCGTTGAATAAAGTAAAGAATACATTGAAGAGGATGACAAGTTGAAAATCAGTTGGTCCGCACAAGATACCTGTGAAGGTCTGAAAGAGTTTAGCAGAGGAAGAGTAGAGTTTCTGATTGGGCTGTTGAACAGGATGTTGAGAAGTGAGAGGAAGTTTGAAGATGCAATGGTGACCATTGCTAATAGAGGAAATTAGATGTACAAAGAGCTGATGAAGTTCACAATGAAGTCATAGGAAAGAGTAGTGGAAGTGAGACTGAGGTCAGAGGTTAACATTTGTGAGCAACAGTTTAGTCTCATGCAGAGAAAGAGAACCACTGATGGAATATTTGCTTTGAAGGACCAAAGATGCAGTCATCTGTCAGGAAATTAAAAACAACGTTTCTGTTGTCTTTCAGATCTCACCATTCACACCTGTATTCAAATATATAGGTACTGCCATTTGTTTAGATGTAGTTTAACATTTAACAATAGCAGAGTTTTGTCTTTATCTATGCTTCACACTGTGATAATAGCTGCCAGTGGATTCAATGTCATCATCTGGAGGTAAAATTAAGGTAGAAAACACGTAAAAGTGACCTTGAAATCAGAGCTAAAATCCTTAACCGAGCCTGCGTTTTGTTCAAACCCATTCCTGCCACTCTTTTGGAAATTCCCACACTGAATTCCTGCAATGCTGCTTTAACAAAGAGATGAAAGCCTCCAGCAAATGCCTCTAGTCACATTTTGTTGTTGGCTGAGGCACTAAATGTTCACAGGTTCTTGGCGGCGAAACCATACAAACTCCTGAGGTTTTTATCAGCTTTCAACAGACAACAGAAAAGCAACTGAACTCAAAGCAGCACAGAGTGGAAGGACGACTTCGAAAGCTTAAGGAAAGATAAAGCATGTCAGAAAGGAAGATCTGCAAGTATCTGTTGCCGTCTTCAACATTTGTAGTTAAAAGTCATATCAGACCGAAACAGTAAAAGTGACGCTGAGGTTGAGAAAATACCCAATATTCTCTCTGATGAAGGAAAATCCCATCTGGTTAAACATGCACTGAAGTATGGTTGTCATCTTAATAATGTCTAGACTATTTAGATGTCAAGAAACACAAGCATGTCAGACTGTCTAAATCTGAACAACGGTTTGTTCTTGAATAATATAGACACATCTAGGGACACTTCAAGAGTAACCAGTTAAGCTGTGAATCATGTTTTGGACTGTGGGAGAAAGGCAGAGCACCCGGAGAAAACCCACACATGCACAAGCATGCAAACTCCACACAAGGTACCAGCCGGGCTTTCAGAGGAGAGTGCTGACCACTGTGCCACTGTGCAGCCCACCAAAGTTAAAGTTCACACAGAATCATCAATGACATAACCAAAATTCAAGATGCAAAACTGTACAGTATTGTAAACTTGGAGAGCTTGTTTCAGATTTTACAACTAAGTTACATCTTTTCTCAAATTTGTGGCATCAATAATTTGTAAAGTCCTTGTGTGCCAGAAAGTGTCACGCTTCTGAACCGACACCAGTCAGGGTGTTAATACATGCGATTTAATTATAATGATCAAAAGTCTTGAAAAAAAAACAAAATCCTCACCTCCTCCCATAGTAACTAGCTAGCTGGTCTGAAGGAGAGAGAGACGAGGATCTTCAAGGAAAGAGCCGCTCATAGCTGTCATTATGAAGCAGGTGTCAATTCATCCTTTTCATTAGATTCATGCTGAAATTATCTCAATAGAGCAACTGATTTGGAATTTACAGAATCCCCTATGTCTGAGCATGGACCGGGACGGACCAGATCAGGTGCTGCAGTATCTGAAGTCACATCTTCATCTTCAAAATGAGCAACATCTTTTGTTCTCTCAATGTGCAGATTGTGTGGTTTTAAATTCTGTCAGCAAAAACAGTAAAACACTTACAACTCTCCGAGCTTCCTGAGGACAGAGAATGCCTGCTCATGTATATAGTTGATCCTGTTTCGCTGCAAAACCCTGGAGAAAGTGAATACAAGAAAAACAGACAGTTATGCTGCTCCCCTTTCACCTTCTTAATCCTATTTAATGAACTGCCAGCACTCAGAGCAGCAGCTGCAATCAATTTTTACCAAACCTCTGAGCCTCAGCCAGACTTAAATATTTAAAAGCATAAACTTTGCCATGAATTAAATTATGTAAATGTGTACTTACAGAACTGTCAACATGCTGCAAGAGTGAAAGGAGACATTTCCAATCGCCTCAATGAGATTGCCTTCCAAATCCCTGCAAGAGCAAATGATAAAACACAGGAACAGGCGCACTGAGGGCATGCACTTTTAAAGGCATACAGACAGATTCACTAATCAAAGACTCGTCACCACTTTGGCAGGACAAACTAAGACTTTTGGAACTTACAGCCAGTTCAGCCGAGGCATTTCTTGACAGATGTCTGCCAGCTTGGTCAAAGAGTTGTTCAACAAGACCCTGTCAGTCAGTCAGGCAAAGCAAAACAGGATGTTGTTCTGTCTTAGCAGATCAATAAAGGCTCTTAATTGCTGCTGTTACAAGGCGGTAAACAAGGTCCAAACTCACAGCAGAACCAGAGAGTTCAGTCCTGAAAATGTCATGGCAGATATCTGATGGATGTTGTTGTTTTCCAGGATCCTGCAGAAACAAACCAGAATTATTGACTCAAAATAGCTGATGAAGCAAATCCAACTGGAATGGGTTAGCGCTGCATGCATAATAAGGAGAGAATGCAGTGAAGGCATACAGCCACTCCAGTTTGTGCAGGTCCCTGAACACGCCAGGCTTCAGCACAGTTATCTTGTTGTAACTCAGATATCTAAAAGAAAGTAAAAAAAAACATTAAAAAGATTACTGTGAGGAAGAAATGGACATTTTGTACACTAACATAAGTATAACAGCAGAATTCAGATGCAGTTAAACAGAGAATATTACAGGTTGTTTGAATCACAGCTAAATGTTGAATGTTAAAAAAAACCACACAGCATGGTGGTGTATTTAAGCTTCATCAGCATTGTGGGAGTCTGAGGTTGTAGGGCACAACTCCCACTGTACAGAAGGAAGCAGCTCTGTCTTCTTCAGGAGGTTTTCACGGTTATGTTATAGTTATGGGATACAGCATCACTCCTCATCCCTCCATGATGAAAAATGGAAACACATCCATTCATTTAGCTTTCTTTCCCCTTTACTTTAAGTTTTGTTAACAGCTGCCCTTGCGCGTGGCTGTCTGCGGTCAAAAGACAGACATACCGGTAGGTGTTACACAAGTGACCTGCACACAAATTCAGGGTTGGTGACTGTGAAAATGTTGTGTCCTTTTTTTCTATGGGCATGCTGTAGGGGACAGGTAGTAATAAACACGGAAAAAATATGCAAGGGTAGGTAAGAGAAGCTTATTGGATTTTTCATTCCCCCCCCCCAAAAAAGATAAAATCCTTGGAATTGTGCCAAAGGTCCGTTGGTGCTGTTTAAGTTATACATGCATGCTCCTTGAGCCTAACTGTTAGGAATGAAGAAATTAGACACAGTATAGTTTGTGTGGACATCCTATGGTCACATATATGGGGTGTGATATCCATGTGTGGTCAATAAGGAGCCAGTCCTAGCACCTTATTAAGGACTAGAAAGTGGTGCAAGAACAGCACACAAAAGTATCACTCATACATCACAAGTGTGTGTAACTTACACTATCCTTACAAATGCCACATCAGACACTTACCACAGACACAACATTTGTATGTTTCATTTTCATAGTGTCCCTCGAGGTAGCCGTATGAGCCTCAACCAAACTGCAAGATAGTCAAGATGCAGCCACTCCTCTCTGTAACACTCCATAGGGCTGGACAACCCAAAAACCCGCAGCATCCACACGGGTCGACCCATTACTGTGGCTGAGGCTTTGAATCTTGTTTTCAAGTTCTGTTTGATTTTCACATTTTGTGTTTTATTCCCATTGGATAATCATCCACAGCCTTTTTTACTCCAGGTACAATCACATCCCTTGGTCAGTTCTAGGTATCGGTTTTTGTTTCTCAGGTTTCATGGTTCTGTCATGTTCAGGTCTACTTGATAAAGTTTTCATTTCCACCACAAGCCTGGACTTATGCATTTGGATCCACAAACCTCATTCATGATAAAAGAAAACTACAAACTTAAAATATGGCAATGGAAATGGGGCAAATACCATAACAATGGTGAGCAATTAACATTACCCAGTGAGGGTCCTTAGGCTACTGCCTACCTCACAACATCACAACTTGAGACTGAAGCGGTACAATATAATTGCAACACCACGGGGGAGCCAGAATGGCAGGTCAGAGAGGAGGCTATACCACACTCCCACCCTGAGCTTGGATACACAGCCCCAACAACCACAGATATGCTGAGCGAGGCAGCAACTGACCTGAAAGACAAGATCATGTCTAGAATGAACACTTGGCAACCTCGACACCAGCTACAACGGTTAAGTGATGGACTGCCTGAAAGTCTACTGGAAACTGTGAATGAAGCATTGAGGGCAATTCCTTCCATGTTTTCCACTTCAATTGTCTCTGCTGCTAACCCGCAAACACTGGTGGACACCGGAACTGTAGGACGCGGTCAAGCTGAAGATAGAGTCTGGCTGCCCTGTGGGACTCTAGAGGCAACCGATAGGTACCAGAAGTCTAAGCCAGCTGCGGCCCGGACTGTTGGTCCTGGGAGGAGTTTGGTGAGGCCATGGAGAAGGACTATTGGTTGGCCCCGAAGAGATTATGGCAAATCAAGCAATTAGCAGAAATTCCTTTCATGATTTTTTTTTACTTTGGCAAAAGTTATTCAAGTTATAAACTGACCAATCAAATCTCTTGATAAAAGCAGGTGGCCTCACGTCGGACATTAAAAGCACTTAAGCGACTGTCCTGAGCTCACTTTTATGGGTATGGATATGGCCTTCTAACATGCTCACTCCAGTTTGGAGAGAGTGGTTGCCATAGAAATGTAGACGGGCCAATCACAACTTACTGAGGACATCTGGTTCCAAAATGGCGAAGGACATATTGCTGAAAAATGGCAACCAAATTGACTGCATTTGGTTGGAACCAGAAGCAAGGCATATATGGGTGACATCACATGTGATTCATCCAGTTACATATAATACAGTCATCTGTAATCCCAGATGGTTGAGGGTAAAAATCCCAGTGAGCAGTTTCTGAAATACTCACACGTGCATGTCTGCTACCAACAACCTTGTCACGCTATTCTTTTCCTTTCTGCTTTCCCCTTCAGAGGTTGCCACAGCGCATCAGCTTTCTCCATCTAACCCTGTCTTCTAAATCCTCTATTCTAACATGTCCTACCTTCATGTCTTCATTCACTGCATTCATTAACTTCCGTTACGGTCTTCCTCTAGAACTCTTGCCTGGCTCTAGCCTCAGCATCCTTCTACATGTTTGAAGTCACTTCAATCATCTTTCTTCCACATTCTGATGCTCAGTTTAAACTGTAGCAGATCGTCTTGACCATGCCTTCATGCCTAAATACATTGACTTGCTGACATGTGATTGGCTGATCCGACTCTGTGTTAACACGCAGGTAGACAGGTGTGCTTGTTAAAGTGGCCAGTGAGTATCATTGTTAAAATCCTCTAATGTGATGTACATAAAAAACTGGGATGCACAATAAAAAAAAGCAGGAGCTTGTCATTCTCAGGTCTCAAGTCCTGTGGCTGTAAAGAAATTGTTGCACTTCTACCTCTGTGCTTGATTAATAAGTGTTTCACCCTATATCCTGAGTTGGCCTTTGGCCCAACATTAGTATTGATTTTTTATGACTTAACTGAAACTTTGCTAAAGAAAAAAGAATTACTTTTTGTATTAACAAACAATAATGTCATCTGATCAGAGATAATTAGTGATGAAACAAGAAGAACAAGGACATGAAAAAAGTGTAATTGTTACAGAGAAAGTTTGCTTTATTAGCGCAACCTTTCCAAGGCGATAAGACTGAACGAACCAGCTGACATTTAAACCAAAGTTTGAATAGCTTTGCTCCAAATAATTTCGCTCCAATGTGACAAATTCTTCCAGAAAATAATTGTCTCAGAGAAACAAGAACTGCAGCCACAAGACTAAAAGGGCACTGTCCTCCAAATCATCAGTTTATTCAGTAGCTTCTTCATTTGGAAAAAAAAAAATCTGCACACCCTCCCTCAAAAACTGCAATGGTAGGGTCAAGCTCTCCAAGTATGCCTTGAGAAGGCACTCTAGATGTAATAAAGTTTTATCCTCCCGAGACCTGAGCTTTTACCAAGAGTAAAGTTGCTTCGGTTGTGTAAAAAGCTAAATGTCATGCAACGGGTGTGTGCCCACAGGGTCTCAGGTGGTTAACCCCTAAGAAAAACCCACAAAACAGCAGGGAAGACATATTGATTAGCTAAGAGATTTAGTTTCATGCTGACATTGAGAAAAGTCTGTATGATGTATTTATGGATGCAGGAAAAGCGTTACATTCCTATCCTATCAAGTAAAGGAACAGTCATTTTCCTCCATAAAAAAAAGAAAAGTTTTGAGCTATCATCTCATTTCTGCTGATATTTAAGACAGGGTTTTGTCTGCAGTGCTGTCTCTCATACGCCCATGCATAGCTCTGCAGAGGAAAGTGCTGCTTTCTGCTCTTGAGCTCCAGCAGCTGTGCAGCGCTCCGCTCTTATAGATATATTTTTAGTCATGATTTAAGGAACATATCAGGGAAAAAAGTCATCAAACTCATGACTGAAGTCTGAATGCAGACATGAAAACAGGTGCCGCATCAGCAGGGGTGGCCTACAGCGTGCCACAGCAGGAGGCAAATGCGTACGCTCCAGGGAAAGCTCTGCTTTGGTCTGGCAAAAATACACCTCTGACAGATACGGAAAATAGGACTTTAGAGGCACACCGTGGTGTCTGTGTCTCTAACCACACTAACCCTGAATCCAAGACTGACATCTGCTTGTTTGAATGTTTTTTCAACATTTTACTTTCAAATGTTCACTCAGTCAGAAAGAAACACAGAGTTACCATGGCAACAGCGTTGTTGAGACAAGAAATCTGGAGGTCTGTCATGACAGCTTCAGTGCTGTGCAGGTTTATAGACTGAAAATGATTTGAAACAGACCGGACTGGCCTGAAAAGTATCAACAACTGGGAGCAACCTCACTGCCCCAAGAAAACTCAGCATGCCCTCTAGGGGACTGGAGAACCAATGAACCGTACAATAAGAAGGTTGGTCTGCAAACTTTGACCTAAATGCCATGATATGTCAACATTATCATCTCCTGTTCTGTAGCTTCCAGCTGGTTTTCTAGCCATGTGTGGATTCCCTGGAGGTGTGTTTCTGTGTCATCTTGTCGCTCCACCTGCAAACCTGTGAAATCCCCTTCAACACATGAACACGCTTTGCCCACACACCTCGGGGCACACGGATCCCTCTTTCCTTTCTCTGTCTTCAGGTGTGCAGCTGCTTGCATGCACAGCTTTTGCTCGACCTGCTCTTTGAACACATCCCATCTTTGTTCCTTCATCTGCTTCTTTCTGCCTGCCGGCTCTGCTTTTCCATCTAAAGCCTCCAGAAATTAAGGCTTTTCTGAAGCTCAGTTCTCACTCCCAGACTGCATCCCAACCTCCACTACGACATTAACCGTGGTGATTTTGTGTGTTGTGCTAGCGCTCAAAGCAGAGAGATGAACGCTGTGAATCGTAAATGAAAGAGAAACCACATTCCTCTAAGACAGATTTAACAGCAAAAGAGCAATTCATTATTTTTGCTAAAGCAACTATAAACAAATATTAAAAGTACACGATAAAAAAAAAAAATTTCAACTTACATGAACTGAAATTTTTTTAAATGATGGAAAAACCCTATATGACCTGGACATAAAACCAACCTGAAGAGTGGCAAGAAGAAAGCCATTTCTTAAAGATATCCATAAAAAGTGTTGTTTGAAGTTACCCACAAGCCACCTGGGAGACACATCAAACATGTGCAAGGAGCTCTAGTCTGATTAACAAAAATCCAACTTTTTGGCAGCAATGCAAAACGTAATGTTTGACGTAAAAGCAACACTGAACACATCATCCCCACTGTCACACATGGTGGTGGCAGCATCATGGTTTGGAGCCTGCTTTTCTTCAGGGAGGATGGTTAGAAATGATGGGATGGAGCCAAATCCAGGAGCATTCTGGAAGAAAACCTGATGGAGTCTGCAAAAGACCTGAGACTGGGACGGAGATTTATCTTCCAACAAGACAATGATCCAAAACATGAAGAAAATCTACAATGGATGGTTCACAGATAAACATATCCAACTGTTAGAATGGCCAAGTCAAAGTCCAGACATGAATCCATCGAGAATCTGTGGAAAGAACTGAAACCTGCTGTTCACAAATGCTGTCCATCCAACCTCACTGACCTCCAGCTGTTTTCAAGGAGGAATGGGTACAAATGTTGGCCTCTTGATGTGCAAAACTGATAGAGACAAACCCCAAGAGACTTACAGCTGGAATCACAGCAAAAGGTGGAGCTACAAAGTATTAACTTATGGGGGCTGAACAAATTTGCACGGCCAGTATTTCAGTTTTTTATTTGTTAAACAAGTTTGTAATATCCAATGAATTTCATTCCACTTCATGATTGTGTTAAACTTGTTGATTATTCCCTAAAAATACAGTTTTACATCTTTTGTTTGCAGCCTGAATTGTGGCAAAAGGTTAAAAAGTTCAAGGGGGCTGAATACTTTCACAAGGCACTGTATGTCCTCCATCATGAAGAAAATGCCAAAAGAACATGTTTAAAACACCTAAACACAATTTTCATTGAGGAGTGTCTTTAAGAAAACTTGTTACTTTTATCAGGCCTGCTGCTAACTTCAATTATCTTCAAAACCTCAATTTCTCTTCCGCTCTTAGATTTTGATCATTTTAAAACCTGTAGCATTTTAACGTCATCTCCTCTGCAATGATCTTCTACCATCTCAGTGAAGACTAATCCTGAGATGTCTTGATAAGATCTAGGGTCTAAATCCCAGATTCCTTGTTAATGGACTCAGAGTTCTTCCTTAAATCTCAGGGTTTGAGAAATGTAACAGATCAGAAGGTAATGAAACATGCTACAAGCTCCAGGTGGGGAAAGATTGTAAGGGATATCCCTTATATATTATATAAGGGATTTTTCTTTTTATAATAATTGCATCAACAGTTTATCTCTTCTCATCAAGCTGGCTCCTTATTGGCTCAGTCCAGTCTTGTTCAGGTTTGCAGTCTTGTCTGTCAAGTAGGGGGGTTGATGAAGGACCCAAAATGCAGAGACGGGATGCTGGTGGTTCCAAGCAAAAAAAGGTTTAAATTTTCAAACAAAACCAATTATCGGGGTAACCAGGAAGATAGGGATGGCCCGTCTGACACGGCGCTTCAGCGCTCGGTTCACCTTCATGAAACAGAGTGTTTCGTCACAATGTTTCGGGGCGTGTGTCAACTAGGGCAGAATGCTTCGCCAAATGCTTTGTTTGGTCGAACCACGCTTCAGATGTCACTTGTGTTTTGAACAGTTGGGCGCACTACTCTCTAGAAATGTGAAATGAATCCTGAACGTTTCCCGACCAGTTCTATTGTTTCCCCTGTATTGGAATCAGCGTCAGTTCATTGCACTTTACCATGGCTCCTATTAAAAATGTTCTGTGGTCAGGATCATTTCAACTTGGTTTTTCCTAATACAGTTTTTCTCAGTGGCTTTAGTACAATTCTCAGATCAGAAGGAAATTCCCAAAACTATTTGTTCAATATTCACATCATGATGTCACTTGTGTTCATCATATAAGCAGTTTCTCACTTCTTTGAACAAGTTGCAATTGCTTTGGTACATCCATGCAAATTATTATGTACAATTCTCTGCTCTTTGCTACTTTATCAATTGTTTATGTCATGTTGATCAAATTGTATTCTATAGTTCACTGTGCAATAGTCTTACTCCTCAAAACACATAGTCATTAGTTCATCGTATAAGTCATTAACTGCAAAATGGTTGACCAAGTTGTCATAATGTGACAAACATATTTGGCTGCATTTCAAGAGAGGATATTCGCTGTGATGTGGATGAGAATTTGTGGCCTAACATGCAGGAACGACAAGAGATGTAGGAAGACCACACCAATTCCTACTGCACTGCCTGGACTGTTGGACAGAATATTGTCCTTTCTTTTCCCTTTGTGTTACTGTTTGCAGTGGGTTTAATCTATGTTGGTATGACATGGTCTGTCAACAAATTAAAATATGAACAATAAAAGTGTAAATGTGCATCTTGTCCAGTCTCTTGCAATCAAACAAAAAAGGTGTAACTTCCATTTTACCATAATTGTCATCCAAACTTTAGCCATAGTTTCCATCAGAACCTCCCTCTAAAGTACACAGTTATATTGACAACATGACTAAGTCATTTGACTGTCTTGTTCGTAGACAATGACACAAGGACTTGACATTCTGATGGCACTGACATGTTCAATGACATAAAGACTTAGTTTGGAGAGATGAACTAAAGATTTTGAGCAAGTTACAGGCTTTTGCAAGAAATCCATAGTGTTTTGCTGTTTGTACAAATTGTTCTGAGAAATGCACACACGTATTTGCAAACTTTAATTCTGATCTGAGAATTGTACTAAAGAGACTGAGAAAAACTGTAAAACACTACATCATGAACATTGTGCATAAAAAAACACAAAAAAAAACACTGGAATGAATCTCTAATGGCACGCTGTTTACATATGAATGGAGATAGCTCAGCAGAATAGTCAATGGCATACACATCCAGACGTTCTGGGTTTGAGACTGGCACTTTACATATTCTTATTGCGTGTATTTTTTTCTTCAAGTGATATGTATTTTGCTGTGTCAGGCACTTCTCACAGAAAGCGTCACACGTTGTATTGTTTTACATTTTTTTTAAATCATCATTAACAAAATGTTTCTGTTTTACGTTTTTCATCATCATTACCACATTGAAGTGTTACAAGGAGCTTTGTTGAAACATATGTCGATATACATCCAGTTCGCCACCAGATGCCGCTGTTCTGTGTGGTTTCCAAGCCCTGAATGGGTGGTTTATTTTTCCGGCACAATTACATGAACCCCAATGAGGCTTCATGGAGCTTCTATTCCCATCCCTACAGGAAGACAGGGCCTCAGACAGTGATGACAACAGGAAGGCAGACACAAGACTTAAATTCAAACAGGACTGATAAGACAAAGTTGAAAACAACCAGGAGAGATTGGGACCAGAAAAGTAAAACTCAAAACTAATACATACAGGAAACCTTCAAAATAAAACAGGAAACATAACTCAATTCATGACAGAACAAAATAGAAGCAAAAACTAGCAACAAATCTGCCCTCTGACAGCTCTATGGTCTTTATCATGGTGAAGAAGTTCCAGTCTGACTGTTTGAGGGTGTAGACGGGTGTCTTGTATACAGACAACCAGTTTTATCAGGAGGTATTAATAAATGTAACAAGTGGAGGATAGAAGAGGATCTTAAAGGGAAGAAACAGGTGTGTGTGTTTGGTATTTTACTTTTTACTCCATTGTAAAAAATGTTTAAAAAAAACAATGTCATTCCTTGTTTTTTTTGCATTATTTCTTACAGTTGAAGTGTATCTAAGATAGACATTACAGACCTCTAGTGTTTTAAAGTGGGGCAACTTGCAGAATTTCTGACTGACAAATACTTTTTCCTACTGTATCTGTTCTCATAATTTCTGATTTGAGCACTTTGCTTTGGTTTTATTGTACATGCTGGTTTACCGTGTCCTTGTTTTTTTTATGTGTGTGTGTGTGTGTGTGTGTATGTGTGTATTTTATAAATGAAAAGGAAAATGAAAGCAAGTGGACCAGTTATATAAAATGTCCATCTCAGGATGAACAAAGAAGATTTTCTTTAAAAGGACCGGAGGATCACAATAGAATGGGAACACGGTTCAGTTCGTTCAGTTCATGGGGCGCTTGCAGCACCAGAGAGTTGAGCCAAGCCGTCAGGGCATGTGTGGAGGCGGTGGAAGAGTGGCACGAGAGAGACTGCTGAATGACTAAGACTGAAGGACAGTAGTCCTGGCAAACAAATCATCTGTGTTCACCAGTGCTAACCCAGGGCTAACCCAGTTAGCACCCCAGCGCCCTCCCAACAGCCGGGAGACAGTCAGGGGTTTGTACCGGTTGGGAGGAAACATAGTGCTAAACGCAAAGACTTAGAGCACCCGAGACTCCACATTAGTAATAGGTTCTCCCCCCTCAGTGACACACCCGCTGAACACTCAACTCTGGTTATCGGCTCTTCTGAAGTTAGAAACGTGGAGCTCCCAGCGGCTACAGTCAGGTGTTATCCGGGGGCCAGAGTTGGTGACATCGAGGGGAACCTTAGGATGTTAGCTCAGAGTAAGTCCAGGTTCCGTCGAGTCGTGATTCACGCAGGCGGTAATGATGCCCGACGGAGACAATCAGAGGTGGTTAAGTTAAACGTAACTTCGGTGTGTAAACTGGCTAAGACGATGTCCGACACTGTAATTTTCTCTGGTCCCCTGCCGAACTTAGTCAATGATGAAATGTACAGCCGCTTTTCATCATTTAACCGCTGGCTTTCTAGATGGTGCCCAGAAAACGGCGTTGGTTTTGTGGATAACTGGAGCGCGTTTTGGGGGAAGCCCGGTCTCATGCGGAGAGACGGCGTCCATCCCACCCGGGACGGTGCCGCTCTTCTTTCTAGAAACATTTCTGCTAGCCTTAGTCTGTTAACCTGACAATCCAGAGACGAGACCCGGGCGCAGAGCAGCAGTGTAAAACGCTCCTCTGAGCCTCCCTTAGGGTTAGTGCCGGTGCAAAACCCATGCAGGGAAAGTCAAGCAGGTTCAAGCGTTAGCTTATGTGCTGAAAGACAAATGAAAGGACCGCGTCATAGAAACCTTAAAGTGACAGACAGCAGTTCTCACAAGCAGAATTATGATGTAATTAAATGCGGTTTATTAAACATTCGATCCATTTCCTCCAAGTCCCTCTTAGTCAATGAGTTAATCATTGATAACAACCTTAGTCTTTTAGCCTTAACAGAAACCTGGCTCCAACAGGATGACTATGTTAGATTGAATGAAGCAACCCCCCCCACTTATGCTAACTATCAGAAATCCAGGATTTCAGGGAAAGGAGGTGGTTTGGCAGTAATATCACAGTCTAGCTTACTTCTCAGCCCTAAAGTTAAAAATGCTTATAACTCCTTTGAAAGCATTATATTGTCTTTAAGTCACCCTAACAGGAAAACTGGAAAACCTGTTTTACTCATAATTATTTATCGCCCCCCCGGCCCATATTCAGAATTTTTAACTGAGTTATCCGACTTCCTATCGACTATTGTCTTAGATTCTGATCAAATTTTAATATTAGGGGATTTTAATATTCATGTTGATGACCCCAGTGACTGCCTAGGAAAGGCTTTTGCAGCTTTATTAGATGATGTTGGTTTCACCCAAAGTGTGAATGAACCCACTCACTGTCATAAGCACACCCTGGATCTTGTTCTAACCCATGGGATAGAGATCAGCCAGCTGAGTGTCCTTCCTCTTAACCCCATCATCTCTGATCACTTTATGATTACCTTCCAGTTTACACTGGACCATCCTTCTGCCCCAGTGAATAAGAAACAGCTTAGAAGAACCTTAACTGACCGTTCTGTGTCTGAGTTTAAACACACAGTTCAGCCAGTACTTAGTGATATTCTGAGAAAATACTCAGAGTCCAGCTCCCATAGTATCAGTCCTAGTATAAATGACCACTTTGTTAATGATGCCTTACAAGCCCTCAGGAGTACACTCGATGTTGTTGCCCCCTTGAAACCTAAGTTAGTCAGACAAAACCGAGTAGCACCGTGGTTTAACGCTGAAACTCGTTCTCTTAAACAAGAAACCCGTAAGTTGGAAAGAGAATGGCGCCGCTCCGGTTCAGAGCAGTCTCTGGATATCTGGAAACATAGCCTATTAAATTATAAAAAAGCTCTGCGTAGAGCTAGGAGCCAGTACTATTCAACCTTAATATCAGAGAATGGAAACAATCCAAGATTTCTTTTTAGCACTATTGCTAAATTAACTCGCAGTCAGAGCTCAGTAGAACCACATGTTCCTGTTTCTCTCAGCTCTGATGATTTTCTTACATTTTTCGATAGTAAAATCTCAAATATTAGACATAAGTTAAATCAAGTTATTCCTACAATCAGCCCAGAACAGGCTGAAGTGGTAGAAATGGAGGCATCCATAGAAACTTCTGTAACATTGGACTGCTTCACTATTGTGGATCAAGCGGAAATAACATCAATTATTACGTCCTCCAAATCCTCAACGTGTCTGTTAGACCCAATTCCCACTAGACTTTTTAAAGAAACTTTTCCCCTAATCAATGATTCCATATTAACAATGATAAATGCCTCTCTGGAAACGGGTTACGTGCCACAGTCTTTTAAATATGCAGTTGTTAAGCCTCTTCTGAAAAAGTCCAGTTTGGATCCTAACATCTTGGCCAACTATAGACCAATATCAAACCTGCCCTTTATTTCTAAAATCCTAGAAAGAGTTGTAGTTAAGCAGCTTTAGCGCCACCTACAGGACAACAGCCACTTTGAAGACTTTCAGTCGGGGTTTAGACCCCACCACAGTACGGAAACTGCACTAGTTAGAGTCTCTAATGACTTGTTATTGGCCTCAGAAAAGGGTCTACTTTCTATTCTGGTCCTGTTAGACCTCAGTGCAGCCTTTGACACTATCGACCACGGTATTTTACTCCATAGATTAGAGCAGGACATAGGGATCAGAGGATCTGCTCTCCAGTGGTTTAAATCCTATCTGTCCGATAGGTATCAGTTCGTTAATGTAAATGGCCATTCCTCTCAGTGCACTCGAGTCAACTATGGAGTCCCACAGGGCTCAGTCTTGGGACCGATCCTGTTTACGCTTTATATGCTACCCCTAGGAAACATAATCAGGAAACACAGCATTAATTTTAATTGTTATGCCGACGATACGCAGTTGTATTTATCCATGAAGCCTGACCAGAATGACCAGATAGAGAAACTGAACGCTTGCATCAGTGACATCAAGACCTGGATGACAACTAATTACCTCCTCTTGAACCCAGAAAAAACTGAGGTCATTATACTTGGACCTAAAAACCTCAGAGATGCTCTGTCTGCTCAGATAGTCTCCCTGGATGGCATAAGTATAGCCCCCAATTCCACAGTTAGAAACCTTGGGGTTTTATTTGACCAGGATTTATCATTTAAGGCTCACATATCTCAGGCGTGTAGAACTGCCTTTTTCCATCTGCGGAATATTGCTAAGATCAGAAATATACTTTCTAAGAGTGATGCTGAAAAACTCATTCATGCATTTGTTACGTCGAGGCTGGATTACTGTAACTCCTTGTTAGCAGCGTGTCCTAAGAGTTCCTTAAGAAGTCTCCAGCTTGTTCAGAACGCAGCAGCTAGATTGTTAGCAGGAACTAGAAGAAGAGATCACATCACTCCTGTGTTAGTTTCGCTCCATTGGCTCCCAGTTGATTCCAGAATCAAGTTCAAGATCCTCCTGTTAACCTATAAGGCCTTACATGGAATGGCCCCGTCCTATATTAAGGACCTCATAGTCCCTTACCATCCAATGAGAACACTTCGCTCGCAAAATGCAGGACTGCTTGTGGTTCCTAGAATTAGTAAAAGTACGGTTGGAGGTAGAGCGTTTAGCCACCAAGCCCCTGTCTTATGGAATAACCTCCCAGCTCATGTAAGAGAGGCCGACTCAGTTTCTACATTTAAAGTTAGACTGAAAACATTCCTCTTTGGACAGGCTTATTGTCAGACTAGTTAGTATTCAGAGATTATTTAACTTAATGTTAAGTTGTTTAAATTAAACTTAACTATTTCTTTTAAAAGGCTGCTAGAAGTTGAAGCTGGGGTAACTATGGTGCACTGGGGTTCTGTCTTCTTTTCTTTTCTACTTCTACCCTTCCTCTCCTCCATTCCTGATCATCATTTATCATTTAGTTCTCCATGCCTCTGTCTGGTACAGTGCGATTCATGTATTGTCCCTCTTTTCCTCTCCCCTCCTGGGGAGTGGGAGTGCTTCCAGACTCCAGTTGGCTCATCCGTGCTCCAGTTCCTGACCGTCTACCTCGCCTTTGCTCCCGCTCCTACACCTGGCTGTGGTTCCTGTCTCTGGCTCATCTCTGGCTTGTCTCTGCTCTGTACCTGACCGAGTACCTCGTCTTTGCTCCTGCTCCTGGCTGTGGTTCCTGTCTCTGGCTCGACTCGCGCCTTTGACTGTCCCCACAACCACGACTGGATGAAGTTCGTCTGCTGGACTTTATATATGTAGTTATAGATTTAGATAAGTTAATTCTTCTCTAAGAGTTCTGGTACATCGCCTGTCCGTCCTGGGGGAGGATCCCTCCTTCATGTGGGCACCCCTGAGGTTTCTTCGTTTTTTCCGGAATCCGGTTTTTTTGGGAGTTTTTCCTTACCGCGAAGGGGGGTCTAAGGGCAGGGATGCCAGTATAGCTTAGTCAGTTTGTTAATTCATTTTTGTATTTTCCTATTGAACTCTTTGTATTCATGATCCTTTTGAGTTCATGTTTTACTTCGAAGCCCATCGAGACGACTGTTGTTGTGATTTTGGGCTATACAAATAAAATTGAATTGAATTGAATTGCTATAAGCTTCCTGTTGTGTCCACAGAGGCACCATGGGCAGAGGGGCACAACAGCAGGATTTTGGATGCAGAAATAAGTTTGAAGCACAACTGATGGACACACAGCAGGCGGGAAAAAGGCTATCATCCCAGTAACAGTCTGTCTTCCTGATAGGAGTGTCTCTACATCCTTAAGTTTGTTCTTCTCATCTGATTTAATATGTTTTTATACTGATGATTGGGTCAGCTGACTCAGGCCAGCGGTTCCTGGGTCTTCTTAGGGACATGTCCAGAACACCTCCCCAAGGGGGCGTCCAGGAAGCATCCGAAAGAGAAGACCACGCCATCTCAAGTGGCCTGTCTTTCTGTGGTGACAGAGCTCCTCCCCTATCTTTAAGGGTTTCTCTGCTGAGGAAGCTCAATTCAGCAGTTTGAATCCCTCCAGCCATGACCCACAGCTCATGACCACAGGTCACGAGAGTAAATCCATCAAATCAGGTCCTTTTGCACTACATCACATTGATACAGCGTTAGTGCAGCTGCTGCACCTATCCAGCTGTCAGTCTCATGCTTCATCCTTCCCTCCCTCCCCCCAATTATTTAAACGCTTCCAGCAGGAATTGTCTAACTATCAAGCATTTTCTCTTTTTGTTCCTGAATGAGATTTTTTACAATACAGCTTCTTTTAAAGAGAATATCAGTATCCTGGTTTTAAGTCTTTTTTTCTTCTGCAACTATTGCTGACAGTCCATTCCTCCTGTTAGAGTTCATCTTTATGTCTAACAGCCATAGAAGAGCCTCCATTTTTGAAAATACTTGATATCAGAGACTTTTCCAACAGTTGTCTGAATAAATGATAAGCTGTTACTCACAGCCTTGTCAGGTTATGAAGGCCTCTGAAGGCATCTGGACTGACGTCTTGGATTCTGTTGTGCTGCAGATATCTGTGGGGGGCAGAAAAACTTTATGAATAATCATGTAAAAAATGCAAAGCAACCTTTAAAGGAGTAAAGTTCATAAGCAGAACTTTGGGTTGTCAATAACTAGAACTTGGCTTCTAAGGAAACATTCACAGTGTGAAAGCATCACAGACTTGGTTTGAATGAACAGTGGAGGATTAGCTTTGCTCTGCTCTCAGGAGGGCGTCAAAGACTGAAAGAGGGCCAAGACACCTAAACTCATGAAGTACCAACAGTTGCCCAAAGCGCTCTGACAAAGAACAGAAAAAAATGCAAAAAGAAGAAAAAGGGCTAGTCCCTCAAGACCACTGAAGATCATTTATATCAGGGGTGCTCAGACTTTTTTGGCGTGTGAGCTACATTTGAATCGACAATGTCTTGAGATCTACCTATAAAATATATATATATATATATATATATATATATATATATATATATATATATATATATATATATATATATATATATATATATATACATATATATCAAATACTATTAGTAAATGTTTGTTAGTTATGTATATTAGTAACATTATTGTTTATGCACTGATGATTAAAAACTACACAGTGAGATTACACAAAGATACTTTTGTATTAACAGATGAAGCGTTTTATTACAAAGACAGAAAGCAGCAACTATCGTATGTCATGCTCTGCTGTAAACCGTGCAATGGGGGGAGCATCATGGCGTTTCAAAGGCGCTGATGGCTCCGTTTTTTTATCTTCTCTGTCCCGCGATCTACCTTCATGTCCTTGAAGATCGACCGGTAGATCGCGATCGACGTAATGAGCACCCCTGATTTATATCATTCACCAATACACTGCACTATGTTTATCCACTAGATATTTTTTTGCCTTTTTCTAAGTTACATTTTTCTTCTAGCACTTCGGTAGGTTCACTTAGGTGGGTTTTTTGCTTATCCAAACTATCAAACAGACAGTTTGGATAAAGGTAGAGAGGAGGGAATTTTGAGATTTCTGAGAAAGTGTTGTTTCTAAAAAAAAAACTACTGATGTGTCCCCTAAACAAGAATATCTCAATGTTACAAAAACACAATCATTGTTCAAACCCCAACCTCTCTCACCTCACCGTAAATGACCATTTACATCATTTTCAAAATGGTCATTTTCCACTTCTTTACTTTAGTGACAGTTTTATTCTGCAAAAGGCCACGCTCAACAAATTCATACCAACTGCTATTTTTAATATTCTGACTGATATTCTGTCCTACTGTTCTACTAACCTTTAAGTCCTAAAAAAGCAAATGAAGCTTCAAGCAGCTTTGCTCTGGACTGAACCAATTAGAATAAAACTTCAAAGCTTCATGAAGCTTCATCTGCCCATCACTAGTTATGATGGATCCAAAGTGAAAAACTACATAAACTCAATAATGACAGAAACCATGAACATGAGAAAAACAAAAAAAGGTGACTAAAACAAATGACCCGAAGACCAGACACAAACAAACTAAAGATGACCAACTTAAGTGAAGACAGCTTTGAATGATTATAAAGTGAAACCGGATGTGACTAGCAGAGGAAAACCTAAAGCCTGATTTACACTGGTCCTTCTGGGATGCTTCTTTGTTGCATTGACAAAGAAAATTAGATTGTTCATTAATCAGTTATAATGTTTACATCGCCTCCATTGAGTCTGCATCTGAAGCTACGTCCACACCGGGCATGTGTGGCGTGTTCAAGAACACGCATTGAGCCCGTGGTGCTCAGACCAGACAAGCAGGAAGCAGCAGGCAGAGCAGTTTCTGCTTTTGTTTTTCTACTGTTTACTAGCACATGTCCGCCACCTACGCTGGAAGAGGTCTGGAGTGAAATGTTGAAGAGGAGCAAATCTCACAAATCTTACTCCTGAGTTTTTCTTTCACGGCTCTTTTCCAATATATAGAAGTTTTGGTGTCATAGAATTCCAGCTGGGCAGAAAAACCTCAATTATTAATTTCTGCTTCATGATAAATTTTTTATGCGGTTGGCAATTCTGTGAATTAAGGAGGACGCCATCCTTTATGGGAAAATGTACTATATCTTTTTTGAAAAACTCAAAAAGCATATTGAGATATTTTACACAATGAATATATTAAAATTTTCTGCTATATTCTATATTGACAGATCTAAATTTTATCATAACACACCATATGTTTTTTAATTCCAAAGCGGGAATTTATTTCCGTAAAATCATTATCACACTGCATTTATTTATGTAACTAACATGCCTGGCTTTTTGTTATTGTTACTGTATTTTACATTGGATAAACATTTGCTTTCTTATTGTATACTTGCACTCTGTTCAGTGGGGGGGGGGGTCCTTGGTGCAGTACAAATATCGATTTGGGTGCAGCCCATCAGCATTCCCCACCCATTCAAATTGCTCCTACATCTAGTCCATGAGAGTATCCCAGTGTGAACACAACATTAGAAAAAACTGGTCATGTTGATGGAACGTTGACAATTTGATTCAACCAGATTTTTTGGGCCAAGCCTCTTCCCATGATGCCTCTGTTTGTGGCATATTGGGATGCTAATAAGAAAATAAAGCCACATGTGCTCACAGAGAAGAACATGGTAATGTGCATTTACTTTCCTCCAAACATCCACTTTTCTTCTGCTGTATACTCCATAATACAGCAACATACAGTATCTATCTCTGTGGTAATGGACCCAGAATGAGCAGTTTATGCTTTCAGAAAGAGAAGAAAAAGAAATAATGACTTTGTGGGGAACTCACAGTTTTTGCAGACTCTGGTAGATAAAGAATCCATTTGCTCTCAGTCTCTGAAGATTATTTCTTTGCAGGGACCTGCCGGATGCCAGATTCTCATTAAAACACAGTTCAACTCACGTGAACAGTACGCATTTAAAAGGTAAATACCATTTCACCAAAACTGCTGTGCTGTCTAGTCATTCACATGAGACTGTTTGTGCGAAATGGGAATCTAAGGGATGGGGAAGATAAATTAATGTGAACCTAAAATAAATAAAAATATATTTAAAATTTGAAAAGAAATCCCTGTTTTAACTTTTTTAAATAATTTTACTAAATTACCTGAAAGACAAAAAAAACTTTGGCTCAAAGAGAGCAGAAATACTAAAAGTTCTGGAAATTCATGATGGTAAATCTGAAAAAAAAAGAAAAAAGTTTTCTTTTACAAATCGGCGAAAACACAAACAACGTGAGCTGCAGCTCAGAGGTTTTGAAAATTAATTTTGTTGGGAGACGTCAAACTGACTGCTGGATTTGGCTGCTTCTTCCAAAGCTTTTAACGGATTAAGTCTATTAAAGTGTCTTCTTGGTTTTTTCTGGGTTCTGGGAAATCTTGAGTCTCATTGGCCCCCTGTCCTCTAAATTTGTTATTACAAGAATTAAAAAGTGCATTTTGTCCTCCAGAAGTAAGGCTGTTAAAACGATGCATATGTGGTGCTGCATGTCCATGCACAGCCCCAGAAGGTTTGACTTGTTATTATTCCCCACCCGCGGCTCTATGCAGAAGCTGAGCCAGGCCAAACCAAGTTCTTTTTGCCATCCATGAGACAGAAGGGTCACCTCGAAGCAAAAAGGTTTGAAACCCATTTCTGAGTGGAAAACTAAACGTCTTAAGCAACCTGAAAAAATTACTAATGTCTTCCTGACGTGTCACGACTTTTGGTATCTTGATTGATGACTGACAGCTGATGATGGTGAGTTCATAGCTTCTGTGTTTGCCATAATGGGCTGCTTACCTAGACAAGGTAAGCCCTGTAATGAGAGCCGGGAAATAATTATTAACCCCCTTCATTCCAGACTTCATTTGCAATTATATAAAACAAATATTCTCCAATACTTTTTTCCGTTCAATGTTCACTTCACTAAATTTAGTGAAGTCCTACATTTAATTGTACGATTCAAATGAGCAACAATCAGCTTGAAGGGGTTAAGGCTATTTTTCAGCAATACCCCTTTTGTCTTCAGATTTTGTTTTTTTGTTTTTAAAGGTTTTTGATTCTTCATGTTAGACCCTTCAGTTTCCTTTTATCCCGTGTCTTTAGCACACTTACGTCCAGTTTATCACACCACATTTTGCACAAACGTTTTTGCCTTTCAGGATTTAGCCTCCTGCTTCTGGATCATCCACAGCACCGCTTCCCTGACAACCTTAAATCAGTGCCATAACAAATACAGCACATCTTTATGAGGCTCAACTAACTGCAGTCATGCTTTAGGAGATTTTGTGACATTTTCACTGCTCAAAACGGCAGCTTTAATGCAGGAAAATGTGGAAATTTAACGGGAAGCATTCCTGCCAAGTTAGATCTGTCTGACAGCCCTTCTTAAAAAGGTGAAATATTTACAATATGATGAAATTTGCAGCAAGTCAGCATCCTTGCAGGAAAAACATAAAGTCACTCTCCAACAGTAGTTCTACTTTTATTTCTAAAATGCAGGGAAGTGTGACAATATAATTACTTATCCTTTCTTCTAGTATTTTAACTATCTTTTTCCTTTGTTTTTTAAATGCATTATTATTATTGTAATTATTATTATTATTATTATCCTTGAAATGAAACTCAACACTCCTTTGTGGACAGCATCACACAAACACAACTCAGTAATTGCTTACTTTGGAAGATTTGACACTGGACAGTCATTTATGACATAAAAAATCACAGTTCTTTGAAAGGCAACAATTTTGTCTTCTATTTTTTGAAAAGGTTTTTCTGGAAATGACTTCTCCTCTCTAGTTCTGATGGATTCTCTGAAGGTTGACATCTGCTGACGTGAGCTGGGACAAGCTGTGCTGATGGTGAGTCTCTCTGAAGTTTACTTTAGCTCTGTGTGCTGAAAAAGACGGTCGTAAGATTTTTGTCTACTCACATCATGGTGATGTTTATCGCCACCTCTGGAATATTCTGAAGCCGTGCACTGTCACAGTCCAGCTCCAGGTCTAAACACTGGCACCGCTCTGGAACTGCACCCAGTACTGGAGAGAGGGAGGGGCATCAGAGGACATGTCAGTCAAAGTGTCATCCTGCATATGTGTGAAGGCATGATGAGCACCAGCTCGCAGCAGAAAGCCTCCCTGCTTTCAGAAACGAAGGCAGATTTTATCAAGGGTGACATGATCACAATAATACTCCTGTTAATTTGGTTCCGATGTGTCAAATAGGGTTGAAGGACACCAAAAGAATGAAGACACAAAAGGTAGTTCATGAAAGACTTTCCTCAGCTCAAAGACCATCTTCCATCCACAGATAATTACATGCTTACAAAAGGCTGTTGTTCACACTGTAAAGGCAGAAAGTGAGATTTCAACTTGTCATAAGTTGATGTCGACGACCTGACAGCCATGATGAAAGCTAAGAGGAACCCAACAGTGAAAATGATCAACATGAGAGGAAGAGCAGTGAGTCACTACGGGATGACATTCGCTGGCTTGTCTGGTGTTTCTCTGATATAAAGGCAGGTTCTTTGTTTCTGTTCTAGATGGAAAGGGAAACAGTGTTTCTGCTCTGGATGTTCTCCACAGTACATGTCCACTCCATAACTGCTGCATATGAGCAACAGCTATTTACTAACATGAAACAATCTCATGGATTTAAAAAGACATCATAATGATGCATGTCCCTTTTAAGTTACATGTAAAAATGATGCCAGGGACAAAAGAAATAGCTTGAATTATTTACTAGGCTGGGCTAAAAAGGCCACAGAGCACAGTAGCTTTCACATGATGAAGACAAGTTGAAATAAAGGTAGATGCACAGACGGCTCATTCATAAGGGTCTGTTAATGGGGACAAAGGGAAAAGTGAGTATGGGGATCCCCAGTTACTCATCAAAAGAAATAATTGCCAAATGTCATCTGCAAACATCATGGTCCTCAGAGATTCTGCTTCCTGTTCCTCAACATCCACCTCTTCTCCTCTGTGCTCTCTAACATGTTTCTCATCCATCAGCTCTTCAAAGTTCTCCTTCCATCTAAGGTTGTGCTGATGGACGATACCATTCACCATCGTGATGGGTGACTGACATCCCAATGGAGAGACACCATCATGATGCCACGCCCCTGCCACGTTGCGAGTCGACACCATAAGCCACGGTTACAATATCTTAATCGGATCAATGGTCGGATTAGAATCCAACCGTGTATATGGGCCCAGAAAACCTTTTTCAGAATATAACAAACGTTCACATGGTCACATTTTCGGTTGGAATAAATCAGTCGCACATGTGCAGTAGGGTTTGAAATACCGGAAGAGGAAATTAGTTCCACCGAGCGGCTACATACATAGATATGTCAGCTCGGTACATATCTATGCTCGAGACGATCTTCTAAACATGCTTTTATTAATGTTACGGTTATTATGAAGCGCCTGTTTGCTCATTATTTTAATTTTAATCCGTGTGGCCAATGCTTTTTCTGTGGAAGAACGGAGCCGGAAAGAAACCAGGATTAGCAGTATGCTAACATGGACTAACAAGATTAGCTTTGGATGAACAAAATATCCATGCGGGAAATGCCTCATTCTGCATCCTGGCTGCACGTAAATATGTGGGAATATCATCAACCTTTATTCTGTCGGGACACGACTGGAAACACAAATCCACGTGATTGTTTGAAAGGTTTCTAAGGACTGAGCCACATTTCTGCTTTGAACAGCTCACACGCCGCCCCAAAGCCGCTGTGTGAGCTGACGGTCCGAGCTCTGGTCAGACACACACTTTTACCAGAAGACCCGTTTCTCCTGAGTTCGGTAGCTCGTTCACCAAGAGCTGCGGAACGGATCCCAGACCTAAGTCTCCCACACGTAACAAAGCATCCTCCCTTCCTCTCAAACACAAAGCTGTAAGTTCGTGTGCTCGCTCCACCGCTCGCTTCAAGTGCAGGAGCGACTACTTCTTTTCTATTTTGTTTGTTATTTTTTTGTTAAAGTCACTTCCCTCAGTTTATACTGGATCCTCGCGGATGAGTCATTGGTTGAGAAATAAAATAAAGTAATAAAGTAAAACAAGGAATAAAAATTATATAATAACGAAAAATTACCCCCCCCCCCCGACGATCCATCCCGATGGTTTACTGCAAACATCGTCAACTGCTGATTTAAGGGACATCGCCCAACCCTACTTCCATCTTTCCATCAAACGTGGGACCTGTCAATGCATTTCCATCTCTCCTTCATTGCTCTAACCTGCTGAACATCCTTCCATCTCTATTTCTCTGTCTTACAGTACTGATCCACCTCTCACACTTTTCCGTCTGACCTGTTATCCATGTCCTCACTCAGCCTAGGATTTTCTCCTTGTGCCACATCTCCTTCTCTTTTCTTATCTAACATTTTTCCCTGAACAGACTCCTGAACTTCTTCATTCCACCACCATCTCTCCTGATCGGCTTTCCTCATTCCAGATGAAACTCCAAGCACCTTCCTCCCAGTCTGCAGCTGTAGTTCTTCAGTCATCTGGAAGAACCTCCTGATCTCCCAAAGACAGCACTTTTCCTTTTCAGCTTCCACCATCATCTTCATCTTCCTCACCAGCAGTCCTCGTCCGCACCACTCTCCTATGCAGTCCGGTTGCACCCTACCCAATCACCACCTTGCAGTCTCCAATCTGCTTTAGATTGCCATGTCAGAATAAGATCAACTTGTGTGTTTCTCTGTCTACTCTTAAATGTACCTTTATGCTCCTTATCTTTTCTAAAAATATCGTCATCACTGCCATTTCCACTCCTTAGGCAACGTCCACAAACATCTGTCCTGCATTTCTGTCTTGAACACCAAACTACTTCATCACATCCTCATCTCCTCCTTCACCCACATGTCAGTTAACGTCTGCTCCGATCACCACTCTCTCCCTCTGGGAATAACCTGAATCTCCTCATCCATCTCCCTCCAGAATTTCTCCTGCTCTTTAGCTCACATCCTACCTGGGGGTTTGTTACGGCCCTGGTGTGTCCAGCACTCCTTGTGTAAGTGTATGCCTCTGTGAGAGTTTGGATGGATGGGGTGAAATGAGTCTGAGTGAGTGCTTCCTGTAGGTGTCTCAGCTGGGAGGTGCGGCTGAGCTCAGACATGCCTCCTACACCTGAGTCACATGATGGCATCTGCTGGGAACCAATGACTGAGGATCCACACCTGCTTTAAAAAACTGTCATTTCTTAGCAGTGCTGGCAGCTTTTGTTACAGGTGGTCAGCGTGCCCCTGGTGAAGCCCCTAACATTAAGCTCCAGTCCTCTTTGTTTTGGACTTGTGTGGAGGAGCTTATTGTTCAGAGTACATTGTATCAGAGACTTTTGATTAAATGCTGAGTTTGTTTGTTGGGTGATGTGAGCTACAGGTTTAACTTTGTTTTTCTGAAGGCTCTTCTTTTTTGTTTTTGTTTAGCTAAAAGCTAATCAAAAGCTGCACTTTATCACAGCACTCCAGTCTGCAACTTATTTTTTATGTTGCATCTTCTTTTCCCTTCCTTTGGGTTGGAAGAATAACAGGGTCATTACCGCTGAAGACATTCAGCATCACACCTTCAGCTTTCAGCTTCAGACTCATCATCTTCTCTGACCCTCTCTTAACCTCCAGAACATTCTTATCAAAGTCCTCCTTCAGAAACTCCTCCTCTGTTCCTTTTTCCATCAATACCTTGACAAACAGCTTGAAGCTTCTTCCATTCCAAAAGCCATTTTCTCTTTCCATCTGGTCTCTTGATCACACAGAAGAAATGTCCCTTTTTGTAATTAGATTGCAAAAGTCAAGCTTTGTATGTCACGTTTCACCTGGTCAGCTGTAAGAATGTTTCTACCGAACGCTGCTGCTCGACCTTTAACTGGGACCCGTAAAGAGAGTGTATTTTAATTTTTTTAATTTAAAATTTTTTTATTTTAATATTTAATCTTTTGTAGGTTTTTAAGTGTCTACATCAGGGGTGTCAAATTCATTTACACTGAAGGCCACATCAGCATAGTGGCTGTCCTCAAAGGGCCAGATGTAACTTATACATGTAACTAAATGAAATGAAAGATAAATGTAACTACTCCTTCATGTACCATTTCAATTCAATTTCAATTTTCAATTTATTTGTTTGTAGGATAAGCCCCTTGAGATGTGTCATCTCGTTTCATCACAATGAGAAACGGAGTAAGAAGGAGGTTGAATAAGAGGCAATTTTGAGAAATGCTGACAGAATGCCTCTGAGATAACAGCCGGATCATTTGTGCACACATTATTAATTGTCATGGTGCCTCCACTAACTTCTGGTACCACAGAGAATCTATCCAATGTCTCATTACCCAATCCACCTATACTCCTATTGTACTGAGTTTTTCATGGCTTAAACTGCATAATCCTCAGTTTAATTGGACCCGGGGTCATATTATTAATTGGAGTGCCTTTTGTATGGCTAATTGTCTTAAATCAGCCATACCCTCTGTTTCAGCCTTTATTACTGATAGATCTTGTGAGGTGGACCTTTTTAAAATCCCCTCTTGTTACCATGATTTAAAGAATGTTTTTTGCAAAGCTAAAGCCAGTGCGTTACCACCTTTACGCCCATGCATCGATTGCCGCGAGTTAAACCAAATCCCCATTAAAGACAAATACTCTCTACCTATGATTACTTCTGTATTCGACTCTGTACAAGAAGCCTGTGTCTTCTCTAAATTGGATTTACGCAACACTTATCATCTGGTTCGCATCAAAGAGGGACACGAGTGGAAAACGGCATTCAACACACCCCTGGGACACTATGAATTTCTGGTCATGCCCTTTAGGTTAACCAACTCCCCTGCTGTTTTTCAAAGAATGGTAAACAATGTTCTCAGACACTTTCTCAATCATTTTGTCTTTGTTTATCTGGATGATATCCTCATTTATTCCAATAACCACACCCAACATGAAAACCATGTCCTTCAAGTGCTTGAAAGACTTCTGGAAAACTAATTATTTGTCAAATATGAAAAATGTGAATTCCATGTCGATACTGGTCAATTCCTGGGTTACATCATCGAGGCTGGTTGCATCATTAACTGGGAGCCTCCAAATAACCGTAAAAAATTACAACAATTTCTGGGATTCGCCAACTCTTACCGCCGATCATACGCAATTACAGCAGTAATGCCTGCCCTTTGATTTTTGATTTTCTAAAATGGCTCATTTCATCCCATTACCTCAACTACCTACTGCCACAGAAACCTTCTTTGTTTTCTTTCTTGACAATAAGGTGTTTCAGCATCATGGAATTCCTACGGACATTGTATCTGACCGTGGTCCACAGTTTGTCTCTCAGGTTTAGAAAGCATTCTGTTCCGCCCTGGGTGCCACTGTTAGCCTCACGTCTGGCTACCACCCCCAATCCAATGGACAAGCAGAGAGAGCGAACCACGAATTGGAGGCGGCTCTTCGTTGCCTGGCGGCACAGAACCACAAGGAATGGTCCCAGTTTCTGGTCTGAATCGAGTATGCCCACAATACTCATCAGTCTTCTGCGACTGGGGTGTCTCCGTTCGAGGCCGCCCTCGGGTACTCACCACCTCTGTTTCTGTCGCAGGAACCCGATCTGGCGGTGCCTTCGGTCCAACATCATCTTCAGCGCTATCAACGCGTCTGGCGTAAAACCAGGGCTGCTCTCCTCCGCACCAAGGAAAGCAACTGCCACATAGCCAATCCACACAGGGTGATGGGACCCACTTACCAGCCTGGTCTCAGCACCGAACATACCCATTCAAGCTACTTTCCGGAAACTGGCTCCCCATTACATCGGAGCCTACCTTATTGAAAGGATCATCCCTCCTGTGTCCGGCTCTGTTTGGCGAAAGCCCTTAAGGTACACCCTCCGTTCCATGTTTCTCAGATCAAGCCAGTTCTGGACAGTCCATGTCATCGACGGCGCCCCTGCCTTCACGGTACGGTTTTGGATGTCCGGCATCGGGGTCGTGGGTTCCAGTTCCTAGTCAACTGGGAGGTTTACGGTCCTGAGGAGCAGTCCTGGATCTCCCGCTCTCTCATTTTGGACCCTTACCTAACCGAGGACTTCTAAAGGGCCCACCCGGATCGCCGTCCTGCACCGCCCGGTGGGTGGCGGGGGGGGGTTACTGTCATGGTGCCTCTGGCAGCTCTCCTCCCCCTCCCTTCTCTGCTTGGTTCCAGATTCGACTCAGCTGTGTCCACTCAACTCATCATGCCTCCAGACCTTCATAAGGAATGTGTTTATGCGCTAGTCTAACTTCGTTGTATGTCTTGTCATCAGGACATACTAACCACAAGTGGTCACCTGAGTTTCCCGACTTCCTGGGCAGAAGGACCTCACAGATTCATCCTGTCACGCCACGAGTCTTTGCCAAACCTCCAGTCACGCCACGAGCCATCATCCAGCTTCCAGCTCTGCCACAACTCTATTACTCACCTCATAACTCACCTGTGTTTTCCTTCCGGGTTCCAGCGTATGGGTCAGTCTCGCCTAGCAAGTCATGACAGAATGAACTCCATACCTAGCTGACTCGGAAGGACTCCGCCAAACAGTCTCGCAGCAAGGAGCGTGTTTGGAACTACACTCCAACGCCATCTCTTGGATTACAACTATTCAAGAGGATTTTATTTCACGAATTTATGGTACCTCACCAACTCTTAAATAACGAGTCCATCGTTTAATTCCACAGTTCCTGCTTATCTCCCATTTTCCAGCAACATCTCCGCCTCCCTTTTCCGCCAGTTCAGCTGAAAACTTCCGCCTTCAACCAGAACCTTTTCTCTGAGATGTTCAAGCCTCTGGAGGTTTACTATTACAATGTCAATTAATATTCCAACAAGCACCCAGGTATTATCACTCCGATCTCAGTAAAATCCCTTTGATCATAAATTCACTCAGGAACAAAGCTCTGCAAGGGGCCCAAGCATTTATATCAGCCAGTCCTATTTCACACCTACAATACTTTCATTTCATTAACAAACTCCAGTTAATATTTGACCAACCACGCAAGCAGGAAGAAGCTACCCGACGTCTGCTAAGCCTCAAGCAAAGCAATCGATAGGTCGGTAATCACGTCATAGATTTCCGCATTCTAGCGCTAGAAGCTGCTTGGCCAGATCTAGCCTTAAAAGGCATTTTTTACCAGACTCTAAATGAAAATATCAAAGATCCTCTCTCTTTTCTACCGGAAGCCATCACATATGAATATCTCGTCTCCGCGGCTCTTCGGTCGGATATCCGCCTTAGAGAGCGTCAAACTGAACAACACCAATATACCCGTAAACAATCAAGCAGTCCCATCGTCTCCGCCAGTACAGCTAATTCACCTCCTAGATCAGAGATTATCTCCTCTCACAAAGTTATGGAAAAACCGAGCAGATAGGTTACTCTAAGTTATCGGCTGAGGAGCGTCAAAGACGCAGAGAAGACGCCCAAGGACATTTAGGCCGCCTTTACACTGCATGGTTCAAGTGACCCAATTCCGATTTTTTCCTCTCATGTGGCACAGATCGGATATGACCGGTGAACGTGTAAGCAGGATAAAAGCGCATGGATTCCGTTTTTCTCAGATCGGATACAGGCCTCACTCATATGTGGAAATAAATCGGAAACAAATCGGATCCGTGCATTTGCGTGTGCCATGTAAGCAGACAAATCGGATATTCCCCAGTAAATGCGAGTCGTACCTCAGTGACGTCAATTCTGGACACCACCAACTGAGATCACATGACTTATTAAGGTGCTTTTTGTGCTGATTTTGCTGTCAGCGTGTTACCTTTCAGCCTCAGGCTTCAGACCGTCCAGTCCGGACGCAAACGGTAACTAATGAAGCGGGACACCGTTGCTATAGAACAGGCTAGAAGTCGTTTATTTCTTTGGGGGCGAGTATGATGGGGACCGTGTGTGTGTGTGAGCGTGCGTGCTTGCGTGTGTAAGGAGAGGAGAGCGGGTGTGAGCGCAGAGCGGGGGACTGTCGGAGAAAGGTAAATTAAAAAGAAGGTGTCTCCCCCAAAAGTTTTGGAGTCTTTCTTAACCCCATCTGGAGGCTGAGGGTTCAGAACAGAAAAGTGAACCCCGAGGAAATCTCCCGTGTGTTTCTGACCACGGTCAGAAAAGAGAAGTCATCACGCAGGAAAGGTTCAACACTTGGGTCAAACTGTTAGTACAGCACGTCTGCAAACACTTCCTCATTCAAAACTCAGAGAGAGCACATAAGACGGCCGACCAGCCCCCCTTTTTCCTCTCCCCTCTGGAGCGCCCAAGGCAACTCATCCTTCCGTCGCCGCCTTGCCTCCATGACAACCGCAGTCACACAAAAGTACGAAAGAGGTCAGCGGAATGCGGACATACTGCCACGTAGTCCTCAGAACGTCCACGTTTGATAGTTTCAGCATTGTATAGTGTAAATGCAAAACTCAGATACGGGTCACTTTTAAAAGATGATGTAAGCGGGTCGTCAAAAATATCGGATATAGTCAGAAAATCGGATATGAGCATCAAGACCTGCAGTTTAAAGGCGGCCTTAGTATGACAGTGCCCTCTGCGTTTAACACTCCAGAGCCCCCCGTCAGAAGACAGGCCGCAGGCGGGCAACTCTGAAGATCATACAGAGATTAACTTTCTTTTTATTCCTATCAAGATCTGCTGGAATTCTGAAATTCATAACCTTAAGGCCTTAATTGATTCTGGTGCTGAACAAAGCCTAATTGATCATCATCTTGTCTCTAAACTCTCTCTGCCTACAGAACCTCTAGATACCCCCATCGAAGCTTCAGGTTTAGGGGGTCAACATCTCTCACGCATCACTCATCGCACCAAACCCGTTCACCTGCTAACTTCTGGTAACCAGAGAGAATCTATCAATTTTCTCATTACCCAATCCACCTGAGTTTCCCGACTTCCTGAGCAGAAGGACCACACGGATTCAATCTGTCACGCCACGAGTCTTTGCCGAACCTCCAGTCACGCCGTGACGAGTGATCATCGTCCAGCTTCCAGCTCTGCCACAACTCCAAGCCACGCCGGATAATAATAAACTCTATAACTCACCTCATAGCTCACCTGTGTTTTCCTTCGGGGTCCCAGCGTATGGGTCTGTCTCGCATAGCAAGTCATGACATTAATAAGCATATTAGTTGAAGCAGAATCAGTTTTACCTAATAAGTTGTTAATTTGCCTCCAGAATTGCTTTGGATTATTATCGTTGTTAGATAGACTATCTTTGTTATAGTTCGATTTAGCATTTCTAATTCTTGTACAGATATTTCTTAAACGTTTGCATGCATCCCTATCAGGAGGATCTTGAGTACGATGGGATTTCTCCCAGGCTTTATCCCTCTGTCTGAACAGACTAATCAGTTCTCCATTTACCCGCAGCATCAGTTTATCTTTTGCCCGGATCACAGTCGGTAGTGCATGTTTATCAATAACATTCAGTAACTCAGTAGAAAAATAGTCCCAAGCTTCATTTATGAAAGGTATTGAGTTAAGTTTAGCCCAATTAATGTTAAGCAAATCCGCAATAAAGCTATCAGTATTAAATGTTTTTGTTTGTCGAACTTTAACCAATTTTGGGGGAAGATGAGGAGTTTTGATTTTCCAACTACAATCTATGATAGAGTGGTCACTGTGGCAATCTGAAAAGACGCCTGAGTCCTGGAATCTATCTGGATGTGTTACTAGAAACCAGTCAATAAGTGATTTAGAATTAGAGCTGATTCTTGTAGGTTTTGTTATTAACTGTGAAAAATTTGAGCTATTAAAAAGAGTACGTTCAAAAGCAGATGACGGACATAGCCAATTTATGTTAAAGTCTCCCAACAGGATCATTTCACTTTTTACAACCCAGAGATGTAGCAGTAGATACAGTTAATTTGTTTTTAAGATGTACAGCACTTTGGGCTCAGCTGCAGTTGTTTTAAAGTGCAAAGTTGTTGATCATGATGGTGATATGACTTTTAAAGTCTGATATCAGGGAGTTGTTAAACTAATAATTTATTAATAATTATAATAATTTATTCATTATAACAATGAATACATAAAAGAATCAGGAATGACGTGCAAACATGCACTTTAGAAATCTCAGAAAACAAACTAAAAAACAAATATTAAATCTATAACTAGATTCTTTGAAATCTGATTTCGACACAGACAACGAAAATTCAAACTTTACAGTCTGCTGTTTATTATTTCAAATCTTGTCTCATACAGTTAAAATCTGCAATTTCTACTGCCTTAGAGTAGAAATACTTACGCTGCTCCTTATTAATACTCCATAAACAAATGTTATGTGTCCATTCAGCAAACATTTAACATTCCTTTTTTATCATTTACACTGAGATCATTTATTGTGACTTTCTTCTTTTTTTTTAACAGGATTTCAGTCATAAAAGAATAACATAAATTGGAGAAATTTATAGGAAGAAACCAGAATGCGTTGATCTCTGAATTCAACTGGAACTGCAAAACAAAAACAATATTATATTATATTTAGATTTATTTTAATTAACTTTTCTTGCATTCATGATCAAAATCAAATTTAAAGTCTTTATATTTGAGTTAAAAGTCTTTTGAAAGAGAAAACAGATTTACTCCAACTTTTGTCTTTCCCCTTTAAAGGTGACTGACCTTGTTCAACAGTGTCCCGACTAGTGACCCAGAGATCTCATAAGTGCACTTAGTGAGTGTGGTGCCAAAGCCCCTGTGTGTAGTAGGTCCAGTGTTTTCTTACCCAAGGCTTTGGTAAGTGAAGGATGTACTTTTAATGTGAATTCCAGCACACAAGGGGCAACTAAGGAGCAGATACGACTGCAGACTATCAGAGAGTAAACGGGAAACTAACTGGGGGCTATGTTGTCTGAGTCTGAAGGGAAGTTCAGTTTTCATATTAGCAATAAAAACTTAATACACATCTTGATGGAGGGTTGTGAAATGTACAGGGAGAAGTGCTGGTTTCCAACACACTGATAGTTCCTGGAGCTTAAATAAATTTTCAATGGTTATTGTTAAACAACCCACTGGGAATGTAGTCTTTCAGGATGATGAAACCATTTATTATAAAGGTAGTCTCTTAGGTAAGGTGGAATCTGAGTCGAGGTACAGGTGAAGTTCAGTAATCCATGAGTCATTAGAAGGTGGAAGTACCAGGGCGGAAGAAGTCTAGGTCTGTGAGTCACAATGTGAGTTACAGTGTAGGGGTAGAATCTGATTGGCAAGCAGAAACGTGACAGAGGTATTGAGAAGGGAGCAGGCGGCATTCATGGTCCAAAAAACAAAAACTAGACACAACTGACAAAAATAACCTGAAACCGTGTTGTGGGATAGACTGGATCGTTGCAGAATAGTGACAGCCTTCTGGTAGAGAAACTGGGGAAATACATGACTGAAACACCTGGGAGGGGGGAAGGATCCTCACAGGGGGACATCATCCAACAGTTGCATGTCATCTATCAGCAGGCAGTAATGAAAACAAAGAGCTCAAATCCAGTCTGCTGTCTAGTGTGTTTGTGGCTGAGAGGGACTGTGACTGTAAAACACTTAAAGCAAGGTAAAAAAGTGTTATACATCATTTACTCTTCTACAATAAGACTGGAGGTTATGTTAGAAGAAGATTCAATAAAGCCAAGCACCACCATCAGGCATGGTGATGGTAAGATCATGCTGTGGGCTGCTTCTCAATCAGACTTCCTGAGAGACTTGTGAATACAGGGGCTAACATGATTGCAGAAAAGTGTATGTGTAAGCCTCCAACTGTATCTTCTATAGTTTCTATGACCCAAACTTTTCTTTTGGAAAATTAAGAAATGTTTTTTTCAACAGACAGCTTTGGCTGATTTTCACAACAAAATATTTGTTAGCATGAAAAAAAACAGAGAGAATGTGCCAGAACCAATAAGGTTCTATAAGTTTGGCTGAGGAAATAAAGTGCTGTTTGTTTCCAACACTGCTAAATGTCGCCGATACAGTACTTTTTAATATGGCTCAGGAGCCTAAACGTGCTTGTAAAGGAAAAAAACAAAAGAAAATAAAAACAAAGAAACACGTATTTTACTGCTCATCACCACGAGGATGGTCTTTTTTAGGGCATTGTACACATCACTCTGATCCATCAAGTCACTGGATTATAAACTTTTGCTGTGAAGATCAGCAGAACTTTGGGAACATCTTGACTAAAGTTCAGTGCGTGATGTGCTGCTCATCTAGACGGCCTCAGTCGCAACAAAATCCATGAGTCTGCTCAATTTGGTCCGGTGACTTCAAGCTCTATATTAGTTTTTTCTCTTTTTTTATCAATAACATTTTTCATTTTTGGTCAACCTAAAAAAATGTAATTTACTTTAAGAAATCCAATTTTCATTCTTTCTTCATTTACTTTACTCAGAAACATTTGACTTTATATCTGGAGGATTAACTCAACAGTCTGGTGTGGATTATTATAATGTCCACATGCGGTCTGACTCCCTATAATCTTCACTCAAAAAGGAATTTGCCATTAGGGCCTTAAACAAAAATAACTGTAAAAGACATGAGTCACCAAAAAAAAAGCTCAGCAGCAGCTTCTGGCTTAAATGAAATGCCGATCCTGTGATCACAACTACTGTGCTGATAAATGCCATCGCCTGAGGAGAACCGGTCCTTCGACCCGAAAAACCTGAGTCTTTTGCTTCCCAGCTGGGTCATCTGACATTTTATTTGCTGCATCACGCAGAGATTGAAGCATTATTACTGCTGTAATGGATGGAGCAGCGGACGGCTTTTTATTCCTCTGCTACACTGTAAGTTCAAGTTATTTCCATGTGATTCTCCTGCAAGATGGAGAACCACAGGGAGCAGGACAGAGGAGGAGTAGGCAGAAAAAAGGATTAAGATGCTTGTTTCAGCCACATTCCTTCCTCACCAAATAAACTGCCTACAGAAAAATGTTTGATGGAGCCATGGCTTGTTTTGGTCTGACAGCTTGGTTTGATGGAGACTGGAATTTTTAGACAAAACTACAACTATCAGCCCAAACCAAAGGGGGAGGAGAGAAGGATGAAAAACCTCTTGTGACAACAACAGAAAGTATTCATTAGGGTTTCTGCTCTACAGACAAGCTGAACTTAAGAAAATGTCTTGCTTCTCATCAAAGAAGCTTCTTCAGATTTGTAGAAACTCAGAATTGAAAAGGATTTTCCATGGCCAGTATCATTGTAATCCTTCAACGTCCAGTACTGCATTCATAAAATTTAATCAGTCTTTTAATATTCTGTGGATAGACTTTATGAGCAGAATCGGAACAAGGAAATGAAGATTTTACCACTTCTGATTGGTCAGACTGATGACGTGTGATTAAGCCTCCAAGAATGATTGGTGGAGACAGTTAAAGGGGCGGGACATTTCCTAAAACAGTTCTAGCTGCAGCTAAATCGCAGTACCATCATTCTTATCAAAATGTCTTTAATAGAATCAAATAAACACAAAGAAAAAAATATTTTATGATCTTTCATATTCCTAACTACTCAGTGTTTTATCAGGACCTGTTTGGATGAAGAAAGAGCTGATATCCTGGAGATGGGAAATGTTTATAGATCAGTGAATGATGGCAATTTCCTACGGCACACTTGACCATCTTCCACGGCACAGTAGACACTGGTTGAAAACCACTGGTATAGACGGCACCTGTAACAATCCAGCACATAACTGCAGGGTGTAAGATGCTGGCAGGGAAAGCATACATGGAGCGCCACAATCAAGGGGCTGGAATAATATACAGGAACATGTGTGCAGAATATAAACTGGAAAGCCCAAGGTTAAAATGGGAAACACCTCTGAAGGTGGTAGAGAATGAGAGTTCAAAGATCCTGTGGGACTTCCAGATCCAGACTGATAGAATGGTAATGGCGAACCAACCAGACATTGTAGTGGTGGATAAAGAACAGAGGAAAGCCGTTGTGGTGGATGTGGCAGTGCCAAGAGATGGGAACATCAGGAAGAAGGAACATGAGCAACTGGAGAAATACCAGGGACTCAGAGAAGAACTGGAGAAAGCCTGGAAAGTGAAGGTGACAGTGGTGCCTGTGGTAATTGGAGCACTGGGGGCAGTAACCCCCAAGCTGGAGGAGTGGCTACAACAGATACCTGGAAAGACCTCAGACCTCTCAGTCCAGAAAAGCTCAGTGCTAGGAACAGCTAAGATACTGCAGGACCCTCAAGCTCCCAGGCCTCTGGTAGAGGACCCCAGCTTGGAGGAGAAACCATCCGCGGAGGGTGAGAAGAGAATTTTCAAAAATATAACTATACTGTTTATACATATAAGAAAGCGCACATATAAAAATAAAATCTATAGTAGCAGCAGGCTGTTGATATGTTTTGTTTCTGTGTGTTCCTCTATTTCTTGAAACCTCAGTCCTTTTCATTCAAATAACATTTAGATTTAGCAGGTTCACACTCACAAATTTGGTTCGAAATACAAATGGGTCAAAGGTCCAGAATTCACAAACAAGAAATCCATAAAACAGGCCAGTCTTTCACAGGTCAGGTAGGAAAACCCTGTCTAAATCTGTCAGGATCAGAACCTCAAACTTCCAAAGGGTTTGCAAAGCACAAGAGTACAAAACCTCAGAGCAGGCGTGAGGAAGTGCAGGTAAGGAGCTAATGAGGGTGAGTATGTGCAGCCACAGAAAAGGATGAATTTAGAATGACAAACACAGTGACACCTCCAGCTTTCCTATCACACCTGTTTTATTTGTTTTCATTTGTTTGTCATGAGCACCTCACTCATTAATGTCTAGGTTTCTTGTGTTGTATTGCTGGGTGCATGCCGGTGGGGACACCACAACAGTTTGCTGGGGGAGCGGGGTCGAACTGCCAACCCTTTGATCATTGGCCAACCTGCTCAACCACCTGCGCTGCTGTTGCGCGGGTATCAGACGTCTTGTTATCAGAGGCTACGTTCACACTGCAGGGCTTAATGTTCAATTCCAATTTTTTTTTAAAAATCCGATTTTTTTGCAAGGTCGTTCACATTTCCAATTAAATGCGAACTTTTGTGATCTCTTGTGTGACCGTGAAATGACCCAGAAGTGACCCGCATGTGCAGAAGAGTACTCAACGGTGAACGACGTCACTCGTTGTTTGAAGTAGCTAACATTAACAATGGATGTCAACAACAGTGTTGTCAACACCGGAGCTATTTTTTTATTATTACATTAATTTTCACAAAGGAGCCAGCACAATTACAATCTTCTCATTTTAGGAAGGCATTGGAGCCAGGATCGTCTGTACCCACTGTGGGGAATGAGGATGTATGTGCTGAGGTCGCGTCCATGTGTAAGAGAGAGGAGAGAGAGCGTGCAGCGCAGGAGGGAGTGTGAGGGGGCAGCGTGGGCGCGCATTCATGTTGTGACGGTTTCCCCCAGAATAAAGGCTAAGGACTCTTTATTAACCCATTCTCGAGAATCTGAGTGTCTGAACGGGGAAGTGAACCCCGAAGGAGGATCCGCCTTCGGTCCCCCACGCTTCTGACCACGGTCGGAAAGGGGAAAAAGTTATCGCAACTGGGCGGTTGAGCACTTGAGTTTGGCCTGAATAGAGCTGTCGCCCGAAATATGAATCCAATCGGTGACCTTGCTTCCCTTCCACTGACTGGTCTCAGCAGCCTCGTCCACCATGGTTGTTGTTTATGATCCCGCCAACTTCAACGCAGAATGATGATGTTTGTAGCGTATCGATGACGTACGGGACCTTCGGATACATGTGGCCTGGCCGTTCATACGAAGGTTGCATTTCAAAAGATCGGATACGTATTGGATTCAGGACCACATACCCAAGTGGCCTGGGTCACATTTCAAAAGATCCGATCTGTGTCATTCAGACTGTCATAAAAAGATCAGATACAGGTCGCATAGGGGCAAAAAAATCGGAATTGGGTCGTTTCAGCCTGCAGTATGAACATAGCCAGAGATGACTGTTTCAAATGGAGAGTAGAGCACATTTGTCATTTCTTATCTCATACCTGCAGACCTTTGGTCCTCTTTTGTCTTACAGTTATATTTAGTCTTTAAGATGACAGTTTCCTTCAAAGTGGCCTTTAGGTTTCTGGGAATTAAACCCTCAACCAAATGATTAGTGGATGAACCCAGTGAGCAACATCCACCCTGTCTCAAGCCTTAATCGCAGTTTCCTGTAATGAACAACTCCCTGTACGAGTGTTGTAGGTTTATTGGATTGTCTGGGTCTGTGGAGGATCAGTGTTGTAAGTGTATCGTGAAGTACAGTACAGATCAAAAGTTTGGACACACCTTCTCATTCAAATCAATGGGAAGGCGTGTCCAAACTTTTGGTCTGTACTGTATACATAAGGATAATGTAAGTTCCATTGACTTATGATATAGGGTGATGCTTTCTTACTGTGCCCTTTATGCCACAGTCTAGTCTTTAGTAAGGTGTGAGTATTGACCTTTTAATGACCGTGCACAAATGCTGCTTGCACAGAGCACAGATAATTTGTAAGTGCCATATGAAGTACGCCAGTAGGTTGTTCATACAAACAACACTCTGAGTGTCTAATTTCCTCACTTCTAACAGTCAGGCTGCAAACACAGACCTCACACTTATCACATGAACCGCATTAACAGGCTCCCTGCGGTAAGCACAGACTTGGAGGTGGTTAAAATCTGTACGATGCGCCTGCATCTTGCCTATTTCCCTCTCACGAACCCTTATGTGTTGTAAACGTTCTTGCTAAGACCTGTTGCCTGCATGATGTCCGTAGAAAAGAAATGTGCATGAGCAGGCTGGCTATGAGCTTGATATTTTGTGCGGGTCACTTGTGTGTTCAATAAACATTCACCAAATCATGCCTGTATCCACCCTTAAGGGCAGTTGTGACTTAAGGCTCATTTACACTGGTCCGTCTGCGATGCGTCTCTGCCGGGTTGACGCAAAAAAAAACAGGATATTCATTAAATAGAGAAGGAGATCACAGACACAACACAGACAAAATAAACTAAATGACGACTGTCAGACATACTCCATCACGGACGCAAAGCGATGGAGATGCACCGCAGATGGACTAGTGTAATTCCAGCGTAAGGCTTTATACTGTTTCGACATAAAGGTGAAACTGACTATTTATTTTATCTCTGTCTGATTAGAGACTCCCCAGAGACATAAAGATACCCCCATAAAGCTATTAGCAGACAAATACCTCTGCTTCCACAGAACATATCTACCAATGTGACAGATACACATTTGTTGTGTCGTCTGCTCAGTGAGGACACACCTTTAATGCTCGCTATCAGCAGTCTGGATTACATCCAAGAGGAGAATAAAGATCAGCAATGCTGCCAGTGAGCAGATCTGAATCTGGACACGAGAACACCATCTTACAATAACTGGAGACCAACTGTGATACTGTATCAGAATGACTTCCTTCCTGCCCTCTGCACCGCAGCAGAACATTACTTTTGCTGATTTCGTTGATACGGTGCCTCTGATCACGCAGCACAGCAGGAAACATTCAGATGGACATGTGACAGGGCATGCCATTTTCTTAAAAAAAAAAAAAATTTGCATGCTTATTAGGAACTTTTGAAAATGATCTGTAAAAAGCTCATTTTCCTTTGTGAAAAGCTCTCTTGTGGCTTTGACCACACATCATGAAAAGAATCCAGGTCAACAGCTATCAGTGATATTTGAACAAACATTTGATCTTCACAGAGCATGGTCACAGCACCATCTCTCTGCCGATGCTCGCCCGATTTGTGCCTTTGTCTGTGTAGATGTGCATGTGAAATTTTTTTTTTCAAAGATGACAGCATGCTGTGTCTGCAGTACTTTTCATAGCTTTTAGCAGTTGCCTCTTGAGTTAAAAGTGTGACACAAAAATGTAAAAGATTTTCTGCAGGGGGAAGAATCATTCAGAAATGTGATGGGAAGCCTCAGAGCAAAACCTGGAAATGTGATTTGCAGCCGATGGCAAATTAAAAGAGTAATGAGGCACTGTGCACATTATTGATCTTTACAATAAATGAATCTGACATAACATCTATCAGCTATATTCACAGCTGTCACATTAACAGGAGCTCCACAATCAGCAGCTCACTTCCCTTCAACTGAATGTGACGGAGAAACTGGAGAGGCTGCTGCAGCTGGACTGACGCCGATGCTGGTGGAGGTCTGACCGCACACGCAGAACAACAACTCAGTCAAATGTTGACCTGCTTAGTAATGGGTGCTGATGCATCCACTATGAGCATCTTTGTCTTAGTCTGTAATTGACCTTGACACGCCTCGCTTAGTAATTTTATTTATTTAATAAAGGAACAATCTATGTAAAAACAGTATGAAGTGCTCTAAAAAGAGAAACACTGTAAATATGCAGCATTAGAGCCTTAGCTAACTTTCATCCTCTGTCCCCTGCTGACAATGGCCAGCCACCAAGAGACCGCGAATAAAAAATATAAAAGTACATTATTAACATGAAATTACATGAAATAAAATTACATTAACATAACAGATTGAGTTTAAGGAGGTTTAAAAATACTTAGTTCTCCATGGTATACTACTCCTAAATATTGCCAAAAACAGAACAATAGTATGACAACTATGACCACTTTTTTCCCCCTTTGTCATATTTTGACTTTAGTGTAGGAAAGAGTTTTATGTCATTGTCCCTAGTGTTGACTGTCAGTGCAAGTTTGATTATTCAGCAGCCATGATCCTAATTGTTCTGGGAAAGGTGGTTTGGGGAGCTGTCGAAAGCTGTCTGGGATTGTGTTCCAAGTTTGAGAGGCCTAAAGGAGAAAACAGTTTGTCCAAAGCAGCTTTTCAACTGGACACCCCTGTGATGTTCTGCCTCTGCATGGTGGGAGGCTAAAGGATGTGTGGTCTGGAAATGATGGTCATAATGTCAGGACAGAATGAGAAAATGAAGATGTTCTGTCAGACAGGACTCTCCTCCTTAATATTCAAGCGAGCTGTCTGTAAAAAGACTTTCATTTATTAGGAAACATATTAATAATTCAATGAGGATATGAAATTTTGTAGAAAGGAAGTTTTGTTCTGGCAACATGTACCCTTAGACTAGAGGAAGAGGAAAAACAAAGTGCTCCACCAAGTGTTTAATTTGAGTTTCACATTTTGTATTAAGAGAAAAAAAATAATGTTAAAAGATAAAAAACAAGTAAGTATTGATTTTTTAACATTCACTTACAAATAACAATGAGAAAACTCAAAACTATGCACTGCAAAGAAAGACCAGGTAGAAACAAAACCAGCTTTTAAAGTAGTGGCAGATGTACAATAAAATATCTTTTTTTGTGAAGTGAAGTAAAACTGACAATAACAGCAGCATTTTACCATCTAAAATCCACTGACTGTACACCGGAGCGTTATCGATGTGCCGGGCGGGTGGATGGGAAGCGGAAGGCGGGCACAAACTGCTGTCCATAACAGGCTTGATTTGAGAGACGTGAAAAGACGGGTGTACCTTGAGGGCTGCCGGGAGGTGAAGACGGACAAAGGTAAGATTGGTGATGCGATCTATGGTGAATGGTCCAATAAAACGGGGATCCAACTTGCGTGATGTGGCTTGGATCGGGATGTTCTTGGACAAAAGCCACACTCTCTGGCCCGGTTGGTAGGCGGGACTTGCCACCCTGTGGCGATTGGTAGCACGGCAGTTGCTCTCCTTGGTGTGAAGGAGAGCAGCTTGGGTTTGGCGCCAGACGTGCTGACAATGCTGGAGGTGCTCTTGCACGGAGGGCACAGTCAGATCTAGTTCATGACAGAGGAACAGAGGTGGCAAGTAACCAAGAGAGGCTTCAAAGGGTGACACACCTGTGGCCGAGGAGGGATGCGTGTTGTGGGCGTATTTAATCCAGACCAAATATTTGGACCATTCAGTGGTTTTCTGGCTAGGCAACGGAGGGAAGCTTCCAGCTCCTGGTTGGCACGTTCAGCCTGTCCGTTGGATTGAGGTTGATACCCAGATGTTAGGCTGACGGTGGCACCTAAGGCAGAACAAAAAGCCTTCCAGACTTGTGAAATGAATTGTGGTCCGCGATCGGACACGATATCAGTGGAGATGCCATGGTGTCTGAAAACATGGTTGACCAGGGCGTCAGTGGTTTCAGTGACCGTCGGCAGCTGAGGGAGAGAGATGAAGTGGACAAACTTAGAAAACCGGTCAACAACGGTGAGGAAGACGGAGTTACCCTGTGACGTGGGGAGACCCGTGACGAAGTCAATGGCGATGTGGGACAAAGGGTGATTAGGCGTGGGCAGAGGATGAAGTAACCCTGAAGGCGGAGAATTAAAGGTCTTCGAGCGTGCATAGGTGGAACAGGCGGCTATGCACCCTCTGACGTCCTTGTTCATGGAGGGCCAGAAGAAACATCTACGTAATAGGTTGGGAGTACGTGTGACCCTTCCATGACAGGCGATGCGGGAGGTGTGAGCTCAGGTGATTTTGATTTGATTTGAAATGGTTTATTTCAAGCAATCAAATGGGAGTAATACACAAAAACAATACAATCATCAGTTATACATTCGTAGAATAACTTATTAAACTTAGCATAATTAGACATAAAATTAAGTATTGCTTGAAAGGGAGTGGAAGGAAGCGAACTTATATAATCCCACCCCTGTTCTACTGTAACCATTTTATTACATGATTTATCAATATCCTAGAAAGCACATGACAAAGATGAATTACTTAAATTATTTTGTAAAAAATAACTTTTAGAAATCAACAGGCAATAAAGTATCCAAAATATATGCAGATTATGTTACTTATAAAAGTCATTGATATGATTAAAAAAATAATGCTGTATCAGTAAAATAGACAAAACACTGTTTCAGGAATTTTCATAGAAAAATTGGGTCAAGTATCAAAAGTTAATAATATGTACAAAATTATGTTTCATTAGGAAAAATTCATTAATCAGCTTATCAATTTTTTTGAAGCAAGTGAATCTATCTATTTATCTATTTACCAAGGCTGTGTCCCACCAAGGTGGGGAATATCATTAAAAGTCAATCAATTTGACAATTTTCAATAATTGATTAATCATTTGTTTTATTATTTTTTTGAATTTTTATTTATTTATTTATTTATATATTTATTTTTTATTTTTTTATGATAAAGTAATGCTATGAAACAAAATGCAAAGCAAAAAGGGTCCATATTTGTCGAAAGACCAAGGCTGGTATTTCTTCTTCTGCTGATAAACAGCCATTCTTCTTGGTTTAAACAGAGTTAATAGTTTTCTTCGATGTTATGTCTGCAGACATTAGATGGAGGTCTATATCCTTCTTCAGCTGATATCAGCGGGGCCTAAGAGTTGAGGTCAAGTTGTCTGCATGTCAGATCTTTGTTGATAATCAGGTCACTTCAGACTTATGGAAAAAAGTGTTGAATCCAGGCGTAATATTTCTTGAAATTATTTGGCTCTTTGATTTATTATTGCATGTTGGTTCAGACGACCGTGATCAAGCACTTCTCAAAGTCCTTCATGGTGTTCACAACCAGAACCTTGGTGGACCCGAGTGGTTTGACGTAAATCCTGGAGCCTTTAACCCAAGTGTTCTAAATCTGCTTCTGCTTCCTGAGAAGCCTGGCATGTTTGGCCATTTCAGCATTCCTTCTGCTCAGATGGTTGTTCAGATAAACAGCAGATCCTTTGCGATTTTTGCGTTGCTTCATCATAGCTAGCTTGTGTTTTTGATTAACAAACCTGATGAGGATCGCTGGTTTATCCGTCTCCTTTCTCCTGGGGAGCAGGTGGCAGGTCTCGATGGTATTGAGATCCAGGGAAATCCCTTTAGATGTGAGAAATGATTTTTAATTTGGTGTTCCAGAGACTCTCCACCGCTGTCCGTTTCAGAGCTCCTAGCGCTATTAGCCTTAGCAATGCTAACTCCAGCTGCGTTTAGCTTTGCCCGAGGTTTGATTGGTAATCCAGTGAGAATGACATTATTCATCCTTACTTGTTGTTCCACATCGTCCAGTCTTTTCTCCAGAATGTCGACCCGGTTATATCGTTGCTCGTTTTTAACGCAGAGCCTCAGGAATTCTTCCAATAGCACTGTGAGTGGCGTTAGCTTAGTATTCACTTGTTCCATAAAGGGATACAACGTAGCTTGGATATCATCAAGAGTCTTTTTAAGGTCTTCGTATTCCTGGCTTTTCTTAGGGGCCATGGTCAGCTCTCTTTTTTTGGAGAAAATCAACTTTTTAAGTCGTTTGAAGATAGTTGTATAGCTGCAGAGAGCCACACACGCGTCCTGTGCTGTAACCCGGAACCGGTTACATGACGTGATGACGTCAGACCTTACAGAAGAGGGGACATAGAGCGAGCCGTTAGGAGGAGTGGGATGGTTAGGTTCCTCACCTTGCGCCTGAATAACTCTGGTCTCTATATCCCAAGTCAGGTTGCCAATAATGCAGGTTTCCAGGAGTATGCTGGTGGTTGTCTAAGGATGTTCAGAATCACAGTATTGGCGAGAGAGGGTGTCAGGTTTGATGTTTCGGCTGCCAGGTCTGTAAGTGATAGAAGAGTTAAACCGGTCAAAAAACAAACACCAGCAGGCTTGGCATGAGTTGAGTCGTTTTGCAGAACGAAGGTATGCCAGATTTTTATGATCGGCCCAGACTATGAAAGGTTGAGCTGCTCCCTCCAGCCAATGACGCCACTCTTCGAGAGCCAGTTTTATAGCGAGAAGTTCCCGATTACCCACATCGTAATTGTGCTCTGCGGGGGACAACTTCTTGGAGAAAAAGGCACAGGGCTTGAACTTTCCAGATGACTCCTCCTGCTGAGACAGAACAGCTCCCACACCAGAGTTGGAGGCATCCACCTCAACGACAAATTGCCTAGAGGTGGTAGTGGAGCAGCAATGGAACTATAATTTCTAATGAAGCGACGGTAGAAATTGGCAAATCTGAGGAATTGTTGAAGTTTCTTGCGGGACGAGGGGGGCTCCCATTGGGAAACGGCTGTGCTCTTGGCGGGATCAGGGCGAATGCTGCCAGCTTCAAAAATGTACCCGAGGAATGGGATGCTGGTGGTGTGAAACTGATACTTTTTAGCCTTAACGAACAGCTGATTTTCAGTTTATCTTTGAAGAACCAAGTGTACATGGTTCTGATGGAGGGTAGGATCTTTTGAATAAATCAGGATGTCGTCAAGATATACAAATACGAAATGATTTATGAAGTCTCTGAGTACGTCATTAACCAAAAGTTGGAAGGTGGCAGGGGCGTTGGTAAGACCAAACGGCATTACAATATATTCATAGTGACTTATGGGAGTGTTAAACGCGGTTTTCCATTCATCATCCCCTTCTTTCATACACACAAGATGGTAAGCGTTACAGAGGTCGAGCGCAGGGCGGCTGCAGCTAACTCCTCAAAGGTGTTAGCCTCCGGCTGGGTGCATAGATGATCCTTGATGGGTTCACTGAGAGATTGGTAAAACACGCCACGGAGCGCTGGGTCGGACCAACCGGCCTCCTCCGCCAGAATGCGAAAGTCTAGGATGTGCTCGCTGACAGAGCGGTTGCGTTGTCTGAGGGTAAGTAGCTTGTGTGCGGCTTCATCCTGTTTCCGGAGCTGATCAAACTCTATCCTGAATTCGCCAATGAAACGGTCAAACGGCAGATGAGTTATTGGGTTAGCAGCCAGAAAAGCCTGCGCCCATTGCAAGGCTTTGCTGCGTAATGAGTTTATGATTGGCGTGATCTTACTGTGATCAGAGTAGTAGTATTGTGGTGCTTGTTGGAAAAGTAACTGGCACTGAAGGAGAAAACCTCTGCATGCTTCCATGTCACCGTGGAATGGTTCAGGCTGGAGGCGAAAGTTCTCTGGTGTCATGGCGGGAGCGGAAGCAGGGTTGTTGCCGGAAGTGGCGGCCGGAACTGTATGATTAGAAGCGGAGGCTTGACCAGTTACTTCTAATAATGCTTCGGACATACCATTGAGGTGTCGAAAAAGTTCTTGTTGGGCCGAAGCGATCTGGGATAATGCATCGGCTTGCCGTCCCAGGATGATCCCTTGTTGATTTACGGCGTAGCGTAGACCATCTGAGTCAGCTTGGTCTGGATTTTGGCCACTTCGTTCTGTCATAGTTTTGAGGCCAGACAGATCCAGACGCTGTTACTCAAAATGATCACACAGATGAGTGACTTGGTAAGTGGTTTTAATTGCAAGGCAGATGACAAGGTTGTTTTCAGCAGGTTGCTGATCCAGACTGGAACGTGGCTCGTGGCGTGGCTGGAGGTAATAGTAATACCGCGGCAGATCGGCTCCGAGGTTCTTCGAGGCAGCAGGTGAGTAGCAGATGACTTCCACATGGGTGACCTTCGTTTTGACGAATCCTAAGACAAGGAGGCAGAAGTTTAGAGCAAGGCAAAAGAAAGCTAGGCATGAGCAGGCAGACCAGGCGTAGTCACCATTAGGGGTAACGAACTGGCATTGAATGATGGAGCTGGGTAAGAGCAGCAGGGTTGATGAGGTTGAAGTGGTAACAGCTGGTGGAGTCAGGAGCAGAGCAGAGGGGGTGGGGCTGACAGAGTCCACATGACAAAAAATACAGTATAATAAGATTAAAAATAAACAAATACACTTGCCTTGCCTTACAGTCATTTCCAAACAACCCCATAACTGGTCACAGACTTCAAAGTCCTGGTTTAGAAATCCCAGATACTTCTAAACATTTTGTGTGTTCTAGACTCAGACACACACATCAAAGCATATGTGCACACACTTGCAATGGTAAAACTATTAGCTTTTCCTTTAGAATGAATTCCAAACAAAAAAACTTATGCTAATCAAAACTGTCTTTTACTTGATAAAAAAGCTCTCTTCTAGCAGTAGACGTGGAGTGACATATAATTTACTGCAAAATTGTCTCAATTTTTCTGGGTTCTTGCTGTTAAGCCACTTCACATCTTCTTCTGTTGTCTTGGCAACTGTAATCTGGTTGGTCTTGGTTTGCCCCCTCCCTCCTCCTTGGTGGTGGTGGTGGGGTCTCTCCTTGCCTCTGCCCTATGTTGGACTTCTCTGTGGGCAAGCTGCCTGCCTGGGGCACTTCTGGGTGACCGCTGTCAGCCTCTGGGGGCAGTAGTGAGAGATGCTTAGGAATCGCGGGTGCTGCAAAGGTGGAGTTTTGTGACCTTTCTGTAACATCTGGCCCTTTGGTAAAAACAGACTCACTTGAACACACGTGCATGCTCACCTTTGCACAGTGTTTGTGTGAGGGCAGGTATAATCGATGTGTAAATTTTACTCTACCAGAGGCCTGGGAGCTTGAGGGTCCTGCAGTCTCTTAGCTGTTCCTGTTCTTTTCTGGACAGAGAGGTCTGAGGTCTTTCCAGGTATCTGTTGTAGCCACTCCTCCAGCTTGGGGGTTACTGCCCCGAGTGCTCCAACTACCACAGGCACCACTGTCACCTTCATTTTCCAGGCTTTCTCCAGTTCTTCTCTGAGTCTCTGGTATTTCTCCAGTTTCTCTTGTTCCTTCTTCCTGATGTTCCAATCGCTTGGCACTGCCACATCCACCACAACGGCTTTCCAGGTTTTTATATGATATATATATATATATATATATATATATATATATGCATTTGTATATACATGTACAATATAGAGTTTTGAGAGAAACCTGAATTCACAAGGTCCCGCATATTCATGTACATATTGGTCATAGGGGCAACACGGATGTTTTACTGTGTTTGTGTGTGTTTGAGCAAAAAATTACAGGGCTGTTGTGGATTTATACATGTGACAGTCTCTTTAACAGTTATCTCTCCAGTGTTTTTTTTTTTTTGCAATTCTGCCCTCGCAAAACACACACACATACACACACGCAAACGCACACACAGACACACACACACACACACACACATGAACATGTGCACACCCACTCTCAAATACACACACTTTTCAGTCTTTTCTTTCTTCTACTTGCATGGCTACTCTGTGCGGCATTTCCACATTCAGATTTACATCGAAGCTGCTCGGAGCCACAGTTGTCCCGAAAGAAACGGTCCTCCTGAGTCCAGCAGCTCGCTCAGGCAAAGAAGCCGGACGGACGAACACGGACTGCGGTTCGAAGCCTCCTCCAGAGCGCACACTGTAACAAAGCACACTTTCCTGCATGCAAACATAAAGCTATGACTCCGGCTGCTCTGCTCAGAGACATGGTTTGCAAGCATGGAACAGCCGGCCATAGACCAAAGCCGAGCTCTAAAGCCTTATCTGGAGCGCCACACCATCATGTCATAGAAGCCAGCACAGTAGTGACCCACAATTGTAATAAATTGTTTACATGCACCATGATGGAATCGACAGTTGGCCTAACCCATACATTTTTATTTTTATTCTGACTATTTTTCTTCTGATCAGGCATTCCGATTACTTGTGTCCATGTAAACGCAGCTACTGATTGCATGTCAATAAAAGGACAAAGCTTCAGAAGGGGAGATTCCCTTCTGGAGCTTTGTCCATAGTCCCTTTTGAGTTAGATTTGTCATCTTCTGAGCTTTGATCCTCTTTTCCTAAAGGAGCAGAGCTGCAGGGTTTCATGTTCGGCTACAAAAAAGTTGAATGTTTCTGTGATCTGAGCACATTCAAAGAAGCCACGGACAGCCAGTGAGCACAGTGTGAAGCCTGAACCTTTCAGCAGGTGCCACTCAAGGTAAAAACACGAGATTGATGGGAAAAAACCCTGTTCTCTGGAGAGAGAAAAAAGAATCTCAAATTTGGTGGCAGAAGCAAAACCTGGTCATTTGACATTTCTGTAGAGCAATGGAAACAAGGCCAATTTTTAGAAAATAAAAGCTATGCTCACATTTCAGATCTTTATTTTGAATCACTAGCTGCTCAATTTAAATCAATTTATCTAGAATAGACTTCATTTAATGAGAGTGAATGTTTCAGAGAGCCTGTAGGAACCAGCTCAGACTGCAGAAACGCTGGCTGAAAGCTGCTCACCTTCTCTCACAAACAAGGCAGTAAGAACGGAAAGGCACATATATGCAGTGATGGAACAAGGCAGTCCTCTCCAGCTGTGAGGATCACAGTTGGATTTTAAATCCATGCTGAAAGACTGAAAAATGATTCTACAATCAAACAGTCATGTTTGGCAACCAAACCAAATCCCACACAGTTGCACATGAACAGAGGATCCGTTAATCCTAATGTCCTAATGCATAAAAGATGAGGAAAGAAAAGACGATGCAATTTTGGCAAGTTTTTGAAGAAAACAGACAATGTTTTAATTTTTTTAAGAGAAATTTCTTCAAGAATACTTTTCTTATCATTGCTTACATTTCAGGTTTTTTTTTGTCAGAACTCTGCTTTTACTAAATGATACTTTAGTTCACAGTAAGAAAAGCAAAATCCTTTTCAAATAAGTTAAAAGGGAGAGTTTCCATAAAACCATTTTTATTTAGGAAAATAACAGTCATGACTAACTTCAAGAAAGGCCCTGGACACTGACTATTATCTTTAAGATATTCTTAATCCTTTTGATGGCAGGTTGAACAGCTAAAGCCTCATCCGCCCCTCCAAACTCCCCTTTAACACCCACATTTTAAATCCAAGAGGAGGTGAGGTGTTTATTTGATAGGACGAAAAAGAATAAAGGACCTAATAGTTAGTCCAGCTGTTGTTACATTTTTTTCAGCTTCTCTTGCTCCAATCTTTAACAACAGGGCAAGCTTTCACTAGTGTTTAGGGAATCTGTCCTTTTTTATTATTTTTATTCCAGTTGCTTTAATGTCTGAACTCCTCTGAGCTCTTTTGCTAAATGATAAAAAATGGTAAAATGGAATATGGCAGTTGGTGTAGACTTGTATAGTGCTTTTCTACCTTCCTTAAAGGTCCAAAATGTTTTTCAGTCACATACTGATTGTGGCTCCGCTGTCGAACACTGGAGCCAACCTTCCACCAGAGGCGAGGTGGGGTTCAGCGTCTTGCCCAAGAGCACTTTGACATATGGGTGGCCAAAGCGGTAATCAAACCTGCTATCTGTAACATCCGGTGTTGTTCCACGCACCGACGTAAGTTGATGACGTATGTGACGTGTGACGGAAGTAAAAATAAATGAAGAGAGTTGTCTGACAAAGAAGCCTCTTGTAGTCTCTAAATACCCCTAAATAATACGGAAGTATTACATGGTGTAAGAACGGAGCGTGCCCACATCGACCTGAAGATTGACGATAGAGAGCGCCGGCGTACCGATGTCGCGAATGGATTGGGATTCCACCAATTTACCTGACCCTTGGAGAAAATTCCGCCAGCACGTGGAGCTCATGTTTTCAGGCGCGCTGCGTAATAAATAAAGCAGCAACTAAAAGTAATGGCAGGTGCCACCTCCAACATTTCTTCTCAGTCTGCTCATGTAATAAGCCAAAAACCACATAAGCCAAGCTCGTCCCACCACAGGTTCAAAAGCCATAATAGCAATGTGACGGCTCCAAACACAGAATGTGGAGCATGTGGAAGACAACACAGCTGCATGGAGGACTGTCTCGGAAAGGGAGGCCAGTGCAACAATTGTAAGAAATTTAACCACTTCGCTAAGATGTGCAGAACGCAAAGACAGCCTAAAAATAGTAAATACAAGCCCAGAAAGGTGAATACTGTCATGGATGATGAGCAGCAACCAGAACTGTTCGTTGATTCTGTTACTTCATGTTACAAAGACACTGACAAAGAACAAGCCTATGCTGAAATTCAGCTAGGAAAACAGAGACACAGATTGAGTTTTAAAGTGGACACTGGTGCTCAGACTAACATCATACCAGCCAAAATATTTCACCAGATGTTCGGGAGTGTCGCTTTACGCCCAGCAGACAGCAAGCTCACTGCATTCGGTGGGCATTCACTGAAAACAGAAGGAGTCTGCAGGCTGACATGCAGACACAAAGAAAAGATCATTCCTCTGGATTTCACCATAATATGCGAAAAGGCTCCCCCTGTCCTAGGCATGCGTGCTTGTCTGGACCTCGACATAGTCAGACTAATACATGTCGTTTCTGCAGAACCCAAGAGAGGCACAAACATCCTGGAGGAGTTTCCTGATGTTTTTGAGGGCGTTGGTCTATTCCCTGGAGAATGTAAGTTTCAGCTAAAACCTTCAGCTGTTCCAGTGGTGTGCCCCCCTCGCCGGATCCCGCATGCCCTGCGAGACCAACTAAAAGCTGAGCTCGATGCCATGGAAAATACAGACATAATACAGAAGGTGACAGAGCCAACAGGATGGGTAAATGCCCTAGAGGTAGTGGAAAAACCCAAAACCAAGAAACTTAGGGTGTGTTTAGACCCTCGCCCACTGAACAAAGCCATCCAAAGACCCCATTACCCCCTGCCTACGTTGGATGACATCACACCGAGGCTCGCGGGTGCACAGTACTTTAGCGTACTGGATGCCAGATCTGGATACTGGGCGATAAAACTCAGTGAGGAATCATCCATGTTGACCACCTTAAATACCATATATGGAAGATACCGGTTCAAAAGACTTCCATTTGGAATAGTTTCAGCTCAAGATGAGTTCCAGCGGAGAGTTGATGAAGCATATGAAGGGCTCTCAGGCGTTTCCGCCATTGTGGATGACATCCTGGTGTACGGCCGCATGGAAGAGGAACACAACAGGAACCTGCGTGCAGTACTAGAGAGAACCAGAGAAAAAGGCATAAAACTGAATAAGGACAAAAGCATCATCTGCGTGCCTGAGGTGAGCTATTTTGGACACAAACTAACACGGGACGGGATCCAGCCCGATCCTAATAAAGTCAAAGCCATCAAAGAAATGCCACCTCCCAGCAACAAATCCGAGTTGGAGACCATATTGGGCATGGTCACTTACCTCTCAAAGTTTGCACCCAGACTTTCAGAAGCAACAGACCCACTACGTCAGCTACTAAAGGAGAACAGTGAGTTTGTGTGGGACTCTTATCATGACGTTGCTTTTCAGCGTGTAAAAGACCCGCTGACACAGGAACCAGGTCCTGTACTAGAGTACTTTGACGGTACCAAGGATGTGAAATTGCAGGTGGACGCATCCCAATGTGGCCTAGGAGCGGTTTTGCTGCAGGACGAAAGGCCAATAGCATACGCATCCAAAGCACTGAATGACACTGAGAAAAACTATGCCCAAATAGAGAAAGAACTGTTTGCAGTGCTCTTTGGGTGTAAGTGTTTCCACCAGTACCTGTATGGGAAGAAGTAGTTGTCGAGTCAGACCACAAGTCTTTGGAATCCATAATGCGCAAACCACTTGTCGCCGCACCACCTCGACTCCAGCGCATGATATTGCTGCTTCAAAGGTATAACATTAAAATCCAACACAAGCCAGGAAAACACATCCCCGTCGCCGACACGCTGTCCAGGAAACCTATTGAGTGTGACAGCCAGACATTGTGTGAAGGAATGGACTTTCAGATTAACAGTGTGATCAGTAATGCCCCTGTGAGTGACAGGAAAATGGCAGAAATAAGAGCAGCCACTGCACAGGATGAGCAGCTGTCAAGATTGAAGCAGATGATCCAATCAGGCTGGCCAGATTCGCGCAAAAGGTGCCCAACCACCGTCGCTGAATACTGGAACCACAGACATGAGATATCTGAGGTAGATGGCATCTTGCTGAAGGGCGAAAAGATAATCATCCCTCACTCGCTCAGGACGGACATGTTGTCACGCATACATACCGGACACCTTGGGATTGAAAAATCCAAGCAGAGAGCAAGAGATGTTCTGTTCTGGCCCGGGATGGGAAAACAAATAGAAACACTGGTTGGATCCTGCAGCATCTGTCTAGAGAGGCGTCACTCACACCAGAGAGAACCAATGATATCCCATCCTATCCCAGAGAGACCTTGGCAGGTAATAGCCACAGACCTGTTCACGTGGAACAGCCGTGACTACATAGTAGCCGTTGACTACTACAGTAGATACTTTGAAGTAGAGAAAATTGTCAGTCTAACATCAGCTGCAGTGATTACAAAGCTTAAAGATATGTTTGCCAGGTTTGGTGTGCCCCAGACTGTCATCAGTGATAACGTACCCTGTTACAGCTCACAGAAGTTCAAAAACTTTGCACATTCATGGGACTTTGAACACTTCACGAGCAGCCCATTGTACCCACAGAGCAATGGACTTGCTGAAAAGACAGTGCAGCCAAAGCCTTGTGGATAAAGCTCATGCTCAAAGAGTTGACCTCTTTGAGCATGAGCTCAAAGAGGTCTACTGAGTCTACTGGAGTACAGGAACATTCCAGAGCAGACGACAATTATGTCAAAGCCGGCAGAAGCAATACTACGACAGAAGTGCCAGAGCGCTGCCTGCTCTGTCCCAAGGATCTACAATTCGATTCCAACTTCCATCTGGGACATGGAAGCCTGCAACTGTCATTGGACCAGCACCCACACAAAGATCTTACAACATTGTCACTGATGAAGGCCAGATGCTGAGGAGAAACCGACGTCACCTTCTACAGACGCAAGAACCTAATCCTGAAAAAAAAGCATCTGACCCAGACAAACCTGCGAGCACCGAAACAGAGCGTTTGCAACATCCTAACGCAGACCCATTAGAACCAGAAGAAACATCACAGCTGGTTTCTACCAGATCAGGTCGCATAGTGAGACCTAGAGTTGTGCTAGATCTGTAATCAAATCAGTAGTATTCTTTGGACTGAAACCTTGTTACCAAATGTGTTATTTTAAAACTTGTAAAAAAAAAAAAACAAGCATTGGTTTAATAGTTCATCCAAACGGGATTTGAATTTGCTCCATAAGTTTTATTGCTAAGTCTGATTGCTTTCTGGTTTAGTATGGTTTACACAGTCTCGTCAGTTTGACAACTATACTGAAGTTTTTTTTTTTTAAAACAAGGGGGATGTAACATCCGGTGTTGCTCCACGCACTGACGTAAGTTGATGATGGTAAAAGCAGCTGTTTTCAGCTGGTAAAACTGATGTTTCAGCTGGTAAAACTGCTGTTTTCAGCTGGTAAAACTGCTGTTTTCAGCTGGTAAAACTGCTGTTTTCAGCTGGTAAAGCTGATGTTTCAGCTGGTAAAGCTGATGTTTCAGCTGGTAAAGCTGCTGTTTTCAGCTGGTAAAACTGTTGTTTTCAGCTGGTAAAGTGGCTGTTTTCAGATGGTAAAGCTGTAAAGCTCAACAAATTCTCCAAAACAGCTCAAAAACTGAAGTTTAAGTGAAACATTCTCCTTCAGTTTTATACACAGCCAGCTTAAAGGAATGCCACCTCCTCTGTTGTAAATTATTAATCTTAATTGTCAATAACCTGGGAGCATAATAAAGAAATTGTGCAAACTGTTTAAAGTGTGGATGCCATGCTTTGAACAACTTTGTCAAATAAAAAAGCCCTTTAAACGCTGATTCTATTGATACCAATAGTTCGCGTCGAAAAAAATCCGAAGCATATGAATAATAGACATCTTTCGAAGGAATCAGAGATTTGGATCTGCCGCTAGAGCGCAGGCTGGAAGTGAACCCGATTTGACCTGTGACGTAACGAAAGGGAGTTGCCTTTCGCAGTTCTGCTTCGGACAGCATGTAAACAAAACAGGTAGTCTTCGTTTCTCTCGTGTTTAAATCTGTTAATCATCAACATGCCAAGTCGTTGTGTGGCAGCTGGATGTAGCAATACATCTAGTGAAAGTGTATCTGTGTATAAAATTCCCAAAACAAGAAACGCTGCTGAAAAGGGGAAAGTTCAAGAAGGTGGACGGCGAAGGATTTTTCCCTCCAGATCTGCAGGAGAGAAGTCTGCGTTTTCGAAGGGACAAAAACCGGGACACAAACGAAGAATTTTGAACGGAGAGTTGGGAGGAGGATCTTGGCTTCTGAGTCGAGGAAAGGCGGGTGAGCTGGAAGCGAGCGAGCCGTTTTCTGGGTCGGAGAGGACGGCGCTGGAGTCGGGAGCGGAGGCTGCTAAGCTAGCTAGTGTGCATCACGATGGATCACATTGAGGCGAAGTAGTCGTGTTTTCTGTTGTCCTTGGATCCAACTGGAGTATTTCAACGCACTCAATGTTTTGCAAGAGAAGCAACAGTTCTGCAACGTTTTTTTTCTTTTGCTTTTGAGGTGTCGGTACCGTGAGTAAACTGAACTGTGTGTGTGTGTGTGAGCGCGCACACACGAGAAAAGGTTTCAAACTGGTTCAAACAGGTAAAACTGTTAATGTTCTGCAGTTGTTAATGGTGCAGTGACTTTGTTAACTAAAGAGTAGTAATATCTGGGAAACTTTTATTTTGTGACATTTATTTTGTAAATTGGGTTGAAAACCAGTGTTTCCCTTTGTTTAGATTAGGCCAAAAGGGGACATTTTGAGTATATTTTAGGGTAAGTGGAGTAATTTAATTTTATACATTTTTTAGACTTACTGGAGTCTAGCCGAATCTTCATGCTGGCTATCGTCATCGGCATCACTAGACCTACTACTTTCTGCTATATCCTCCTCACTTTCGCAAAAGGGTTCGAATCGATACGGTTGCAGAAGTGACTCATCATCATGATAATCTCCGCAACTTTCCTCTTCATCTTTCTGTTCATCTGATGATAAATCGCTAATAGAGACGGTAGCATCACTCTGTGCTTCGCTATCGGTGCTAGCCATGTTGTCTTCCTTGTCTTCCTTTCGTTACGTCACAAACAGGGGGGCGAGAATTGTTTGAGTTGTTTATATTGCGTTTTTCGCTATTTATTCTTTTTCGAAAAATATTAAAAACAATCGCAACATGATATAGAGACTATTTACTATATTTTGGCTTATTAAAATAGGCCATGTCACCCACACTTTAAGATGCAACGACGGTGAATGATTTGATGCTACAAGGCTCATCATTATGGCATTAGTGCTTCCTCTGTTTTCAAATTTACCCTGCCTTTCATTCAGATCAAGTTAGAGGGAAGCAGAAGTGAATTCTGATAAACCATTATTGATGAAATCCCACACTCATATTTTGCTCATTATGCTTTGCTTCAAGCTTTTTTTCCGCCATATTCTATAATAAATTAGAGGGGTACGGGCTTTACTAAGGCAGGGAGGTGAACATTGAGGGACCAAACTCCAGGAGGTTTAAAGGTTTTCTTCAGAACACAAATGCTAAAGAACAGCTTCTGACATTGGTACAAAGAACGTAGTCATGAATAATGACCACTGGTTGATGAGTCTGAATGGTTCCCATGCAGCTGTTATTGTGGTCCTATTTGTTTCTCAAATGGTCTGACTTTCTGCAAAGCACACATAATTTTATGATGGTTTTGTTTCCTGTAAGGAGGATGAGGGGTGTGCAGGTCATAGGATGTGATGGCAGTACTTACAGCACAGGTTGGACTTGGTCTGAGTGTTGTGACTTGGCATCCCAAAGTAGTTGTCAAAAAGATGAGGCCATCCATTATTATCCCCTGAATTACAAAAAGACACAAAAAGACAACAACACAGCTTATAAGTAAAAAACTGGACAATTCCATGTTTATTTTATTGTTTTAGATTAAATCAGACATTTGGTGTTAATATAGTAACATTATTTTGGACACTGGTGCCACTGGGTGGGAGTGTCTCTTTGTAAAAAGTGAAATCATCCAAAAACAATTGGATTTTGCAAAAGGCAAATCTATTGGCTGCAATGTTCAGACCACGGTTTTCACGTATTAAAACTGATAAAAACATATACAGTATATATTTTATGGACGCAAAGAAGAATTCCTTGATCCCTAATCAAAATCATCCAAGCTCATCCCCATATTTTAATTTAAGAAAATATTTTTCTATATAAAAATACATTTTCTTACTCAGTGAGGACTTTAGAGGTCAGAATGAGCTTTTGTACCACAGGCACCACTGTCACCTTCACTTTCCAGGCTTTCTCCAGTTCTTCGCTGAGTCACTGATATTTCTCCAGTTTCTCATGTTCCTTCTTCCTGATGTTCCCATCACTTGGCACTGCCATATCCACCACAACGGCTTTCCTCTGTTCTTTATCCACCACTACAATGTCTGGTTGGTTCGCCATTACCATCCTATCAGTCTGGATCTGGAAGTCCCACAGGATTTTTGCCCTTTCATTCTCTACCACCTTCGGGGGTGTTTCCCATTTTGACCTTGGGGTTTCCAGTCCATATTCTGCACACATGTTCCTGTATATTATTCCAGCCACTTGATTGTGGCGCTCCATGTATGCTTTCCCTGCCAGCATCTTACACCCTGCAGTCATGTGCTGGATTGTTTCAGGTGTCTCTTTGCACACCCTACACCTTGGGTCTTGTCTGGTGTGGTAGATCTGAGCCTCTATCGCTCTGGTGCTCAGGGCTTGTTCCTGAGCTGCCAGGATAAGCGCTTCAGTGCTGTCCTGTAGACCAGCCCTTTCTAGCCATTGGTAGGACTTCTTGATATCAGCCACTTCAGTTAAGGTTCGGTGGTACATCCCATGCAGGGGTTTGTCCTTCCATGAGGATCTGTCCTCCAGCACTATATCCTCTGCTCTCCATTGCCTGAGACATTCACTGAGCACATTGTCAGTTGGGGCCTTGAGCCTGATGTATTCATGCATCTTGGATGCATGAATACATGGATGGCTACTATGCTCATTAGTCCTCTGCCTCCTTCCTTGAGGCTAGCATTCAATCACAGGGTGCTGGATTTGGGATGGAACCCTCCATGCATGGTGAGGAGCTTTCGTGTCTTAACATCCGGGGTCTGGATCTCTTCCTTTGGCCATCTTATTATTCCTGCAGGGTATCTGATAACTAGCAGTGTGTAGCTGTTTATTGCCCAGGTCTTATTCTTGCCATTGAGCTGTCTTCTCAGGACTTGCCTTACTCGTTGGAGGTATGTAGCTGTTGCAGCTTTCCTTGTTGCCTGCTCAAGGTTGCCATTTGCCTGCGGAATTCCAAGGTATTTGTAACTGAGACCCCTACTGTGTGGACTACCTTGCCTCTCTTTGTCACCATGCATTTCTCGAGCCCGAATGACATGCCAATGTCAGTACTGTATACATCTTGGTGGTGTGGATCAAGGAGTCAATGTCACGCTCGCTCTCAGCATATAGCTTGATGTCATCCATGTAGAGGAGGTGACTGACATTGACCCCATTTCTGAGTCGGTATCCATAGCCAGTCTTGTTAATTATTTGGCTGAGGGGGTTCAGACCTATGCAGAACAGCAGTGGGGACAGAGCATCACCTTGGTATATCCCACATTTGATGGACACTTGTGCAAGTGGCTTCCCATTGGCTTCAAGGGTGGTTTTCCACAGCTTCATTGAGTTTCCTATGAAGGCTCTTAGAGTCCTGTTGATGTTGTACAGCTCCAAGCATTCAGTGATCCAGGTATGTGGCATAGAGTCATAGGCCTTCTTGTAATCGATCCAGGCTGTGCACAGTTTGGTGTACCGTGACCTGGAGTCTTGAGCGACTGTTCTGTCAACCAGGAGTTGGTGTTTGGCTCCTCTGGAGTCTCTACCAATGCCCTTCTGTGTGTTGCTCATGTATTGAGCCATGTGCCTTTTTATCTTGGTTAGAATGATGCCTGACATGAGCTTCCATGTTGTGGAGAGACAGGTTATTGGCCGGTAGTTGGATGGTACTGCACCCTTTGAGGGATCCTTCTGTATTAGGATCGTTCGCCCTTCCGTTAGCCATTCAGGCTGATTCCCATCTCTTAGCAGCTGGTTTATTTGTGCTGCCAGGCGCTTGTGGAGTGTGGTGAGCTTCTTTAGCGAGTAGGCATATATCATGTCAGGGCCCGGTGCTATTCAGTTCTTCATACCTGAGACTCTTTCTTGGATGTCTGCCACTGTGATGGTTACTGGATTCTGTTCAGGGAGGTTGCTATGTTCTTTTCTCAGAGAGACCAGCCACTTGGCATTCCTTCTTTCTCCCATATACTTTTTCAGTACTGTTCAGTTTCTACCCTTGGTGGGTCTCCTCAGCTGTTTTGACCCTGCCACTGAGTGTACACTTTTGCAGGATGAGTTGCGAACAGCCTGTTTATCCGTCTGGCTTCATTGTCTCTTGTGTACCTCTTTAGGCAGCTGCTCAAGGCTAGGAGCCTTTGTTTGGCAGTTTGAGCATGTGGCTGTATTTCTTAAGTACTTGCTTTTTCATTGCTCCTCTCTGGGAATCAATGAGCTGACTCACATCCCTCTGAATTGCCTTGATTTTGGCCTCTAACCGTTGCTTCCATTGGGGGAATTGTTTTCTCCCATGGTTGCTCTTATAGCCAAGCATCTCAAGGATCACTGCTGCTACAGTGTAAACCAGTTCATTGGTTTTTGTGATGGTTGTGGTAGGAATTGCCCTCAAAGCTTCATTCACAGCTTCCAGGAGACTTTCAGGCGGTACATCACTTAACTGTTGTAGCTGGTGTCTGGGTTGCCTAGTGTTCATTCTAGACATGATCTTGTCTTCCAGGTCAGTTGCTGCCTTGCTCAGCGTATCTGTGGTTGTTTGAGCTGTGTACCCAAGCTCAGGGTGGGAGTGTGGTGTAGCCTCCTGTCTGACTTCTCTGATTGCTCTATATTGCAATTGTATTGTACCGCTTCAATATCAAGTTAAGAGAGTTAGATAGGAGTTGCCGTTTGTGGATTTTAGAGCATTGGGCTACCAGTTGTTTGGGAGTTAGCCTTGATTGTACTACCCCTCTGGGTGGGATTACTTCAGTAGTAGAATTCTAACAGAATCTTGATGGCTGACTGACAAGACACGATGGAGAGACATCATTGTGATGCTACGCCCCCGCCACGCTGCGAGTTGACACCATAAGCCGCGGTTACATGTACAAAAAATCTTGATCGGATCAATGGTCAGATTAGAATCCAACCGTGTACATGGGCCCACGCACATGCGCAGTAGTGTTTGAGATACCAGATGAGGAAATGAGTTCCGCTGAGAAGCTACATACATAGATATCTGGCAGCTCGGTAGTATACGAGATCATCTTCTAAACGTGCTTTTAGTAATGTTACGTTATTATGAAGTGCCTGTTCGCTCATCATTTTATTTTTAATCCGTGTGGCCAATGCTTTTTCTGTTGAAGAACGAAGCTGTAAGAAGCCAGGGTTATGAGAAGGCTAACACGGGCTAACAACATTTAGCCTTTGATGAACATAAAATCCATCCGGGAAATTCTGCCATCTGCATCCTGGCTGCACGTAAATATGTGGGAATAACATCAGCCTTTATTTTGTAGGGACACGACTGGAAACACAAATCCATGTGATTATTTGAACAGTTTCTAAGGACTGAGCAGCATTTCTGCTTTTAAAAGCTCACCCATAGCCATTGTGTGAGCTGACGGTCCGAGCTCTGCCCGGAGACACACTTTTACCGGAAGACCCGGTTCTCCTGAGTTTGGTAGCTCGTTCACCTAGAGCTGCAGGAAGGATCGCAGTCCAAAGTCTCGCACACATAGCGCACACGTAACAAAGCATCCTCCCTTCCCCTCAAACACAAAGTCCATCTGCTCTGCTCAGAGACACGGTCGCTCGCTCCACCAGTCCACTTGATTAATCAAGTGCAGGAGCAGACTACTTCTTTTCCATTTTGTTTGTTTTCTATAATGGACCATTGAGGATGAGTCATTAGTTGTGAAATTAAATAAATTAAGTAATAAAGTAAAATAAAGAAATAATAATTATATATTAACGAAAAATTAAAAATACCCCTCCCCCCCGACGATATCATCGTCCATCCCGATGGTTTACTGTAAACATCGTTTACTGTCAATTTAAGGGACATCGCCCAACCCTATTTAAACTGAGCACTTTTTAACAGAAAACACCATCAAAAACCTTTCTTGTATTTTCATATTATATAAAATAAAATGTAATAAATAGCAAATAAAGTAAATTAAAACAAAAATAAATATACCATTACAAAATGGGTAATACCACAATAAATAGACAAGTACTACAACTTCCTATGGAAATGTGAAGTGAAAAATCAAAAAGTCAAGTGAAAAATGTCAGGTTAACCACTTTAACTCTTCTGCTATCTTAGATGACCCCACCCTTCCATTGACGTGTTCTCCCTACCATGACAAAGGTGGATAAAGGTGGAAAGATTTCATGTAATCCATGGACACCAGTGAAAATCACAAATCATTGAAGAAAAAAGGTTCAGAGCACTGTCTAGTGGGTCTAGATGACCCAACTGCCAATGGTAAAGTGCCTAGGATAGCACAAGGGTTACCCTCATTGGCACCAATGATGCATATATTAATCAAATCACTTCGGCTCCAAAATTACCTTAATTTAGAATCTCCATGAAAGCTTGCTCATAACTTGAAACAAATTCAGTCAAGGGGTTAACAGTTTGGGACCCTGCTAATTTCTGCTATTTTTGTTTGCTGCAATGGTAAAATTCAATTAATGTCTTCACTTTAAAAGGTTTTTGCTTGTGTTTTCTGTTAAAAAGTGCTCAGTATAAATCCCGTTTTTGAAACATGATCATTGAATTTTCTTCTTTCTCATTTAAAGACACACATCTGTGTGTATATTTCTTTCCTAGTACAGGCCATGCAGATCTGACCTGTCTTCCAGATGTTTCATGCATCTGATCACACAACTGCCAACAACGGTCACATGACTTTGCTAAATTCAAAGTGTTTCCACACACTGGACTGGAATGATGGACTGATCAGTTTTAATGACAACACATGTGTGTTGTTCACTGTGATGCACTTGGTCGATTTTATGTTACAGAAAAAAAAACCTACCATATCTCAATCCAAATGGTATTTTCCAAGATCGGTTCATTTCATTTAAAAAAAAAATTATGTCATAGATGGATTTAGTTTGATAAACAACTCGCCTCAGACAGATCGATTGGGTTGGATAAATGAATTAATCGTTGTATCCTTACACCGCTAACATCTACTGAAACCAAGTGCTGCTCAGATCTGATTTACATTTGCTCTTTTTGTTAGAATCCCTCCATAAGTGTTAAACTAAAAAGCGGAATGAAAAATGATATTTCAGACAACAATAACACACTGGGTTGCCATCAGATCAATATTTGGCAAAGCACATCTGAAGGGGATATACACATTACAAATAATAAGTAACCAAGATAACTTAGCTTTTTACTGCAGAAAACTATGAAACTGAGGACAGTTCACTTCATGGATAATGCCACTGAGATATATTACAAGTGATCACTGATGAGATCCTCCAGTGTCTCCTGCAAGATGTCACTCCAGTGTCTCCAATTTTCCTTTTTCCCCGTTTCATTTTGTTATCCCGTAGAATTAATGCAAACCCTCTGCTTGTTATGTTGGTGAGAATGACTCCCACACAGTTATCCTGACTGCTCAAGGTGATTTAGGGAAGAAAGAATCAGCTTGAAGCATAATGGACTGAAGAAAGCTCCATCCCTCCCCGGGCAGTCCTCCTGATCTGCATGCTAAATGAGCCACACTGTGAAGTGCACACAAGCGTGTTAATGCACAAAGGTAAAGCTCATGGTGTGATGTTGGAAAAAAGATCTCTGTGTGATATGTGACATGGGAATTTTCCAGTTTACTTAGAAAACTTCACAGGTAGAATTTTCTGATTAGCTGGATGGCTCAGTTGGCTGACTGTATGACTGGTGCGTGGGAAACCAGGGTTCGTTCCTCAATGAGCTTCATACAGTGTGGGTCCTTGGGCAAGACCCTTCAAGCTACTGCCCAAGTCTAGGTCTACATGTTCAGCTACCCAGCCCGGATAAAACACAGGGTTGTGTCAGGAAGGGCATAAAACTCTGTGGAAATCAGCGAATTTGCTGATGGGATGTGCCAAAGGGTAAACAGGAAATTACCAAAAGGTAAACAAAAATATGGTAGAAGTCTTTTAGGTCAATGTCAGTGCAATCCCAAATTCCTACAGTTTAACCACACTTTCAGGGGAAAACATGTCTCTTTACATTATTTTCAATAGTACACAGAAACCCAGAGCAGTTCAGTTTACTAAAAGTAAGGAGGGCCTTAACCACAATCACTTGACCGACAATTCTCTGTCTTTGAACCGTACAAACCCTATTGTCAATAACCATACTATTACATACCCAATATCAGAATAAACTTTACGGAAATATAAATGAGAAATACAGAGGTGTAAAGTTTTTTTTCCTATGCTTGCTCCCATTGATATATATCCAAGGTGAAAGACTTTTACTGTGTGGCACTACGGTAAAAGTAGCAAGCAAAGCCTCATTCATTCCTGTAAAAAGGATTTTTTTAAGTTCTTATTTTGAGGAGGTTCAGTGATGTAAAGGAGGACATGAGGGTGGCTGGTGTGAGTGAGAAGGATGCAAAGCAGAGGATTAGAAATAGGCCAATGACTCAATGTGACACCCCTTAAAGAAACAGCCAAAAGACAAAGAAGGCATTAAAAATAACATGTATTTGACAGATTTTCTGCCCAACTTTAAATTATGATATTTGTTGACAGATTAGAATTTTTAACAATTCAAAGAAATTAAAATACTATGCACAAAAAACCCAAGTTAAACTTTGTTAAAGCTTAAAGGAAAAATAAGTCATTTTCTTCAGACCGCGGTGGAGCGGTAGGGCAATGGAGCTCTGATCAGAGTATTGCAGGTTTGATTCCCATCTTGCCTGCTCATGTGTTGAAGTGTCCTTGGGACCCACATTGTTCTTGGTGGTTATAGGTTGGCGCCAGTGTTTGGCAGCAACGTATGTGAATGATCCCCATTAGCAGGGATCTATTAAAAACAACATGGATCCCTATGAAAATTTACATTTAAATAAAAACAGTCAATTACTTACTGACTGTGACTGTAAACATGAGCTTCCCAATCTATTAGAAACAAGTATATTTGCAGAAATAAAGTGTTTCTGAAAACAGTCAGAAGAATATCTGTAGATTCTTTTTTAATTGGACCAGTATAGATAAACACAAATTACGTAAATATTGTCCGATACCGATACTGGCACCAATATATCCCCCTTCTGTGAAGCAATTTGGGCCTTTGAAGAAGGTAGAAAAGTGCTATACAATTATATGTAGGGATGGGTATCGTTAAGGTTTTAACGATACTATTACTCTTATCGATACTGCTTATCGATCCGGTATTTTATCGGTACTCTTATCGATACTTTTTGAGGACGAAAAATAAATAAATAAATAACAAATGAAGAACATAAAGTATTTTATTTCTTCATTATGCAACAACACTGTTTTTTTAACAAAAAAAATTACTTTATATACATGAGAATGTTCCGGAGGGGATATTCATTTAATTATTTAATCTAATTATTTTTATTCTTTATGAGCGTGATGTTTCCTTTGATCTTTTGTCCATTTTCCACAACCATGAATAGACTTTTCTGTCTGTCAAACACCCAGAGAACACGCCAACACGCCGCTCCAGCGTGTTCTACACAAACAGTGCAACATGCGATCATCGTAGTAGCAAGGTGACAGGATGGTAGAGGCTCCTTGATGCAAACTTCATTAATTTTACGCAGAAATGGGTGTTCTTAGTCTAGGGCGCTCACGTGTCACCTACGAGATCGCCACTGACTGTGTGCGCTGCCTTGTCTTGTGTGTGTGCGCGCGCGGCGCGTGCTGTCTGAAAACAGCCCCGCCCCCCGTGCACACAAATAGACAGACAGAGCTCTCCGCTTCAACGAGGATACCGAAATTAATATCATCATTAATTAACGGAAAATTGACTGACTTGGTGAGTTAAATATGGCAGATAACGCTTGTGGGACACAAAAAGAAAAAGTAACTTCTCCAGTACCGATAGCAGAACCGTTCAGGTCAGATCTTAACGATACTGCGGTCCCGAAGAATGTGGCCCCGGGGCTGGTTCAATACCGGGGCACGGTACCCATCTCTAATTATATGCCATTTACCATTTAAAATAATATTAAAAAAATCCCAAGCATTACATTTTGCAGGAATAAAATGTTAAACAATGACTCTTTCATTTACGGCAGGTTCAGCTGCAACCATCAATAACTGTTAAAGATTTGGCATTTTCTACAAGCCTTGAGACAAAAGGACAATGATCTGGAGGACAGTGATCTCTCTTTGCATCTCAGAGGATCAGACACAGATGGATTAGGGACATCTGTGAGAGGACATACTAATGCCCTTCTTCCTTCTATTATAAAGAATGATTTGCTTTGTGTATCAACAACTTTATTATTTCAACTAGAAAATTGTAGTTAATTGTAGTTGAAAGATTTTCTTTCCCATACTTCAGCTTTGGTTCATATTTACATCATGAACTTCAAATGAATATTCAAGCAGCTGCTAAAACATGGTTATCCCACCATGGTTTATGTTGGTCATTAAGGAACCTAATTAAAAATCAACATATTTAAACAGGAAGGAAGTTGATTTTGTTTAACTGCAACATTTTATTACAAATGGTACCATCCTTGGGGGGTACATGTTATTTTTTTTTTAGCTCACCTTTAGCTCGCCTGATTCTGTCTTCATCGTTTGCTGCTGACTTTGAACTCCCGCAGGTCACCCTGACCACGTCTGCATGCCTAAATTGCTCATTGATTTCTTTCTTTTAAAAGACGTAGAAAAACCAAAAACCAGTCCATCATTTTGACACATAAGGGCACAGGGATTGATCTGCTGAGAAGTTTTATAACTCACTCCCTCACTGGTGAGAACTACATATAAATGATATAATTGTCATACCAGGGAGTATAGTTAAACTTGCTGTTTGATACCATGTAGGTGTCAGTCCAGAAGGACTGAGAGCTGCTGGATTAGCTTCAGTGGGAGTTCTCTGATTTTAAAAATGATCAGGCTGCACTTAGCACTTGTCTAATTGTCTCATAAATTCAGGATGTTGAAATGGGGACCTGTGGGAAACTGTGGGCGTTGAGCAGGAGTTGTGACTTAAAACAGAAGAGAACCCCAGAAGAAGATCTGCTGTTCAAGGCCCAGGCCTGTGCAGTGAGCTCCCTCCATGTGTTGGATAAAAGAAACTCTTTAACTGCTTAAATCAGGGGTGTCAAACTCATTTTGGTTCGGGGGCCACATTCAACCCGTCTGATCTCAAGTGGGCCGGACCAGTAACGTAAAGGCAAAATAACAGCTTTGTTTTTGTTTGTTTACTCAACTAGAAAAGATGCCTCAACCACATGGTAGCCTAATAATTTATTATTCAACATTCATTCACAGACGCCAATGGATCTTAAAAAAAAATCATTTAACTTAAAAAAATGTTATACAGACTGAATATTTTACATCTGACACTGAACCAACCCCGATAATAAACTCAAGAGGGGCTACAGAAAATCATGAAACACCTGCCTAAAATGTAAATGTTCAAACCTTTAAAAAATTACAGAAAATTTAACTCACAAACATTTGTGAAATTAAGAGTTTGGAGTTAACCTCCCTATCTGTGATGCCGGTGCTTTCATCAATACCAACCGAAAATGCCATAAATGACTGGATTCTTTCATTTGGCTGCCCAAGTCTCCTCAGAGATATACCGTATTTTCAGGACTATAAGTCGTCCTTTTTTTCATAGTTTGGCAAGGGGTGCGACTTATACTCCGCAACGACTTATATTAGAAATAAAATTGAAATAAATACATTGTTAACCCTCCTGTTATGTTGATTTGTGAGGAACAGAGATGATGTTCCTGGGTCAATTTGATGTATGAGGTAAGTTAAGTGTTAAGAGTTTGTTAAGTGACTCAACAGAATCAGCAAACCTTTTTTACAATAAGATCTTGAAGGCTAACAACATTATATTCTATTTTCAGAGGATTTCATAGATTCAGAAATGCAATAAAAATGACAACTGTTTCTACAAATACAGGATAAAAACAGAGTATTAGTTGGCCAATGATGCTTCATGAAAGGAATAAATAAATAAGTTTGAGAAAGAATTACTGTGAAATTATGAGATAAACAGTCTGCTATGATTGTGTCATATGAGGTTATGAAAGTTATTATATCTTGGTCTCAGATTTTGTCAAATAAATTTCCCGTCAAAATGCGACTTAAAGTCCAGTGCAACTTATCTGTGTTTTTTTCTACTTTATAATGCATTTTTGGGCTGGTGCGTCTTATACTCTGCAGCGACTTATAGTCCGCATAATACGGTATCTGCAATATAATTCTTGACAGACTCATGTTTAAGGTCAACTGCTTTTTGGGGGTCCAACACTTCTGCAGCCTTCAGCATTTTTCAACAAGTTCACCATCTGTAAATGGTTTAGATGTTTGCTCCAACTTGTTTGCAATAAGGTGTCTCTCACTGCTCCATCACTGAAATGCAGACAGTTATTTATCAGTCCAGCTAATTGATAAATCTTATTTTTTCTTAACTGCAAATGGTGAAACATTTCTTTATGGTCAGTCTCAAAATGGTGCTGAAAGTTATATTCTCTGAGCAGTGCGACCTGTTGATGACATACCAAGCATGCAGATTTTGCATTCAGCTCCGTGAACAAATAAAACTCTTTCCATTTTTCCTGGAAAGCTCAGAACTCCACTTTCACCTGTTTTTCTTTTTGACAACATTTTGGTCATTAGGGTGTCACTATTGATCATCCTTCAGCGCTGAGGCTCACAGGGAACCAAACTACTGCCTAACCAGATGCAGAGCCGTTAGGTTTCGCTTTTGACAGGTGCAGAGATATGCTGTTTCACCTGTTTTCCTTTTCTTTGCTCCCCCTAGTGGCGGAATTGTGCATTTCGGTTATTTCTTTTAAAAATTTGTATCTCGCAACAGGAATGGAATAAAAACTTGCTTTTCTTTTAAACATCCTTATGATTTTTACTCTTCATGTGTGGGCCAGACTAAAGCACCTGGCGGGCCGGGTACGGCCCACGGGCCGTTTGTTGGACACCCCTGTCCTGGGGCTAAATCAGAGCTGCAGAAAGCCGTCCCTTTACCTGTTACATTCACGGATCAGTCCACTCTTAAATCGAAGGCAACTTTTGAGACTGGGTAAAATGAACTGAAGTGGAGATCAGTAGTCTGAAGTCCTCTTTTCAGAACAAAATATTCCCTTTCTGTTGGTGATTGTTAAGCAAACTTACCTGATGTGAACACCTTAGAATACAGTGAAAAAACAGAGGAAGACAACCATACTTCTACTAAGGGCCGCAAGGATGATGGCTGATCAACCAAACCGTGTAACACTGGACTAACAAGATATAAAAGCTCTTAGAAATAGGTGAAGCAAATCTGAATATTAGCAATAACACAAAGAAATATTGTTAGAAGAAATTGAGAGAGATTAAGAATTGAGAAATAAAAGTTGAGAGATATTAAGAAATTGAGTTTGGAAGTACAGAAACGTCTTTTTTCCACAGTGGTAAAATAGAACAGTTTAAAAAGACGTTGGTTTTCAAACAAGTTCTTTGCTTGTTCTATAAATTGAAAAAAAGAACAAATGAAACAAATAACACTATCCCATCTTGTCTTAAATTTGTACCACAGGCTTGGTGGCAGAGACAAAGCTGTTTAGTAAAGACACTTGATTGTACAAAAGCACAACATCCTCCACACAACATGAACTAGCTATAACAAGTGACTAAAGGACAACAGAACACAACTGAACCAAAAACAACCAAAAAAGAACCAGTCCTCATACTTGTAATCTAATTGTTGAGCCCCACCAGCTTGCTGCTTTGTAATCAAAAGCCTCAACGACACTCAAAAGTGACTCCAATAAACGAGATAAAAGCAGCGTAGTAAAAAAAAAAACTCTCACTTGGTACTAATTGATAAGCTTAACACAAATGTGACTGGAAATCTCTGAAAATCGTACATAAAATACACACATGCATGCATGAACACACACAAAAACACACACAGAGACATTCTTTTTAAACCCAAGAATATTTTAATATTGAAGCCTAATTTTTAATTTACAGATTTCTATATTTATGATTGTACTTTAAAGGGCCTATACTGTGCAAAATCATTTTGTTTTCGGCTTTGAAGTGTATTTTAATGTTCATTCCTCACGAAAAGACAGCTGCAGAAAAAGGAGCAAACGATTTCCTGGTGGAGGTGCAAAGAAAGCCAGCGCAGAATTAGAAGACTTGGTCTGAACATGGATTATTGAGCAAAGGCTGAAAGGTGGGAATGTCTCCAGAAAAATGATCCCCAAGAGAGTTTCTGATAGGGAGATTGATGCTTCAAAGAGAAAATTTACAACCAGTGCTAATCAGAACATAATGCTATGTTCTCATCATTTGAATAAATCCTGAAATCTTCATCTGGGGGTGTTGTCTTGACCAAATTTCACAGCAAAATGAACCCGTTAGCATTACCGTTCTGACTGTGATGGAAGAAACACAGTGGCTACTAAAGGCAGATCTACATTATGCACATCCATCTTTGTAAAAGTTCAGAGGTTTTTGTTTTGGTGGGAGACGCACAGAAACGCTGCAGAGGCCGACTCTAGGAAGACGTCATGAAATGGGAGAAAGGCTGTGGCTCAGATGTCCAGTTCATCAAAATACCTCATATTTCATTTAAAAAAAATGTTCTTTCAATGTAATATTATATGAATGGATATAGTTTACTCTGAAATGCCTAAGAAAAGCATGATATAGGCCCTTTAAAACCAGATTGCAGTGTTGTGTTCTATCTGACTGCATCGTCACTGCCCCGGGCCTCTGCTCCCACTGAGTTGTATGCTGTGATGATTCCCTAATGTCACCATCACCAACAAATGTCTCTGCAATCGAGATGTCAATAAAACATGAAACAAAAAGCACCAGCGCGCAGACAAATGTTTCATTTCTACATTAAAACAGCGTTCAGTTTACCACATGAATTTCATATTCGTTCATTACACAGATTGGAAAGTAGATGCATAAAATGTTCTCCAGTGTGTCATCAGAGCAGTCTGTGCCACGCTGAAATGAAAACAAATCCACAGTGGTTCAGACGGGTTCTGTCATCATTCCTGCGTGACTTCTGAGACAAACTTACTGGAGAGCTTAAGTTGCTGAACTGAAATTTGATTTAAAAGACAGATGTTGCAGTTCGAGCACTTAAGAAAAGAGTTTTGTCCTTCACTCTGCATTAAACCTGAGACTTAGAGAGAAAAAGGTCCCTGTGATGGATGCACAGCTTCAGTGACGATGACACACTGAAGTGATCAGGCATCAAACGTGTCACTGCTTCTGCTCCCAGGTTTCTCATCTGACTTTCAACTCCCATTTTTCCTTAAAGCTGCGTCATCAGTGAACCAATGTTATGTAGGCGCCTGACCTCACTTCCTGTGTTTCTTCTCCTTGGATCTGAAGCAGCATTTGTGTCATTTTATCCTTTGAGGAAGATGCACATAAATAAGGTTTGGAATAAAAACAAGACTCGTGTTTGTAGTACTGCAGAAAACAAATACAAGTTGTCAGAAAAAATAAAAATATGTACATTTTCCTTCTTCAGAGATTATCAACACGCTTCATTAGAGAGAAACATAGAAATTGTTGTGGACATTTGAATGTCAGATATTTCTCTGTCTTTATTAACAGGCCTGAAGTTCAATGAAATGTGGTGCTTGACTGACGGGTGGGGGTGTCACAGCTTCTTGAACTTAAGTGATTGAAATGATTCAAATTAAAATCGAAATCACAAATGCTCATTTCCAAAGTGATTACACACACCCAATCTTTGCCCATTAACCCTTCTGTTCAGAGCTGCTTATGCATGGATCTGCTGCATCCAGCAGAGGCTGTGAACAGATGGTGCAGCTTCACAGGCCTAGACTAGAAATGTGTGCACAATGTGAGGTGTGTTAGCCAAAACATTCATATTCAAAAGGGGCAGCTGCGATGCAAAGGTAGAGCACTCAACTTCTAATGATAAGGTTCGGTCTGCTCCAGGTGCTCGTTCCATTCTGGCAGCTCGTTATTCACTTCTTAATCAAGAAACTAAGACTAATTGATCATCATGATTTGTCATTCAAACCCCTAGTTTGACTTGCCATTAAGGACTTGCTGGTCCTAAAAAAGAATTTGGATCATTGCTCAAAGTATAACAATCCTACAATCTAAGCTTTTCCTAAAATCTGCAAAAGATACAATTGCTAAAATATAGTAACATCAAAGCCCCAAATGGCAAAAAGAACACCAGTAACTATGATATTCTATGAAAATACCTCATTTATTTATACATTATTTCTGCTTTAGAAATGACAGATGCACAACATCCACTTGCACTGTTTTCTCAAACTATAATTACATCAAAACATGGGATCTATTTAAACTATTTTTCTATAACATAATACATCAATTCTTTAACACCAATACTAAGTAATCTGGGAAATATCAAAACAAACATACAAACTAAATTAAACATTGTAAACATTCTTTTTTAAGGGAGTCTGAGTCCAAACCACCAAATACTTATAATTAATGTCAATTATACTGAACTAAATCATGGTAATTAGGAAATACAAATAAATTAGATAGAGTAATGTATTCAAAATAAAAACTGAAACTCAAAACTAAAACTGAAATTATTTCTGAATTTGGGTTTGAGATTATTTTACACAAAAAGCATTTGACCAACACTACCTTAAAAATATTTTTCTTCCAGCCAAGACCACTTCAATTTGTTTTTTATCGTCTTCTCACAACTGAGGTCGTGACCACGCTCAATAATGACGATGCCTGCCATTATTTTAACACAAATTTGATCGCAAACTCTTCAGATGTGTTTGTGAAAGTTTAGCGTGGGTCCGCCAGTTTTGGTCTCTAGGGAAGCAAGTCACGCTGACCACGTGGTGCAGACAGAGCCAATCAGAGATGTCGACGCATCCGAAAGCAACTAAAACGTCCCGTCATTGGTCAATAGGCCGGGAAGACGAGAGATGGCCACGACCATAGAGGAAGCGATCCGCGGAGAAATATAGAAAATAAAGCTAAAATTCGCCGATTTCAGACCATTTTTTCATCCGGAAAGCGATTTGTCCGTAAAGATCAGGTCTTTATTTCCCGGAAAGTACGTTCGGTTTGCTCAAAAACCCGGATTTCCGGGAATTCCCGGAAGACTTTCATCACTGTTTTTTGAACAAATATGGGTCACAGAGACATGGAAGTTACTGAAAGTGGCTTTTGCCGGCGTACAGAGAGCATATCCGCGTAAATGACTTATGACGTGAATAATTATTGCGTTCGAACGGATTAATTATTGCGTTCGAACGACATAATTATTGCGTTCGCACGAGTTAATCATTTCGAGGGAACGGAATAGTATTTTGAGGGAACGCAATAGTATCTTGTGGGAACGGAATAGTATTTCGTGCGAACGAGATAATAATCTTTGGGAACAAGATATATTTTTATATCTTAATGTCAGAACACGGGCTCCGTATCAAACCGACTAGAATCAGATAATAAAGAAAACTGACTGTGAAAAGGACTGTGAATTATTCACAAAAACACTTAAAGAAACAATTAAAAGCTTCAGTTCAAGAATCAAAATCAAACAAAATAAAAACCAGCTACCCTGAATTCTGACATTACAAAATTGATGAAAGAGAGGGATTTAGCACTGAAAAATGCAATCAAAAGTAAATCTTATAGTTCAAGATATCTATTTACAACATTGCGAAATAAAGTGGTAAAAAGCATACGGAAGGCCAAGGAAGATTTTTTCTTGACAATAATTAAGAATGCCAAAGGGGATTCCAAAAAACATGGAGCCAATTGAAAAAACTTGAAGGAAAGGACACAAAATGTAAAAAAGGTTTAGAAATAAAGGTAAATGGACAAACTACTAATGATCCAGATACAGTTGCAGATGCCTTCAACAGAGGTTTCATTGAATCTGTTTCCTTAATTGCTGCTCGTTTTAAAGCTAATGATTTGCATGTTTGTCCCATAAATAAGACAGAGCCTATACTTAACTTAATGACTGTCACTGAAACTGAAGTAGCACAAACAATCATGTCTCTTAAGTCAAGCAGAACAAAGGACATATTCGGTATGGATACTTTTGTGCTCAAAGAACTCTGCTCATCCTTAACATCTCCCTTAACCACTATTCTCAATCAATCCATCTGTGAATCCATATTTACAAGTGCATTGAAGTCATCAGTGGTGATTCCAATCTACAAAAATGGCGACTCCATGTTGCTTTCAAATTACAGGCCCATCAGTATCATACCCACAGTGTCCAAGATCACAGAAAAACTTATTGCCCAACAAATCATTGAATACCTCAACAATGCATCTTTTTCTCTTCATCCAATGCAGTTTGGTTTTAGAGCTCTGCACTCAACAGAGACAGCCAACTGCTTTTTCACAGAAAACATAAAACAGCTGTTGGATAAGGGGGGTGTAGTTGGGGCTGTGTTTCTTGATCTAAAAAAAAGCATTTGACACTATAAATCATAAAAAGCTACTGACTAAACTAACCAAATTCAATTTCTCCTCTAGTACCATAAAATGGATAGAATCATATTTGTCAAATAGATCCCAGTCAGTTAGGATAAATCACTATCATTCCTCACCTCTCCCTATCTCTACAGGTGTCCCGCAAGGTTCTATTCTAGGGCCTTTACGTTTTTCACTCTACATCAATGATCTGTCCTCTGTTTGTTTAAATGTCTACACTCAGATGTATGCTGATGATACTGTCATTTATTCACATGGCAATAACACATCTGAGGTGGCACAGAAGCTCACTGAAACGATGGGACATGTGGCAAAATGGTTGGAGCAGTCAAGTCTATGTCTCAATGTAAACAAAACAGATGCAATGTTCTTTTCCAAAACAAACCGTAAAAATATTCTGGCTGATGTTTTTGTGGCAGGACAGAAAATAGACACTGTTGAAAAGTTTGAATACCTTGGGATTTTAATTGATACAACATTCAATTTTAAATCACAAATTCAAAAAGTGTGTAACCGTGTGAGGTATAACCTGTCCAATTTTAGATTTATTAGGGCAAATTTGTCACTGCAAGCTGCCACAATGTTCATGCATGCAATGATTTTATCACACATGACATACTGTCTCACTACATGGTCACAGACAAACAAATCAGCATTAAAACATCTGGAGTCACTTTACAAACAAACAATTAAAGTACTGGATAGAAAACCAATAAGACATCATCACTGTGACATTTTACAAAAACACAACTGTTAAGCTGGGAGAATTTCATCAAGTATACAAAACTATGCCTATTCTATAAAATCATTAACGGTCTGTCATCCCCTCCACTCAGTCAGTTTGTTAAAATAAGATCCTCCCAAAGAGTGACTCGAGGGTCGGGTCAACAAGACTGTATAGTTCCTCTGAGGAGAAGTGCCTTCAGCCAAAGCGCCTTCTCTGTAACAGCAGCACAAGAATGGAACTCTGTCCCTCACATCATAAGACACATCAGCACCTACACTCTGTTTAAAAAGAACCTAAAAAACTGGTTCATATCACAGCAAACATGTTCACATTGAACTGGATTAACACCTGCCCTTCCTCCTCCCCTCTATCACCTTTGTGTCTTTTATACTTGTTTTTTATGTTTTCACTATGTGCATGTTTTTATTAGTATATGTATTTTAGATGATAATTTAATTGTAAATGTATATTTTTAATTAATGTATTTAATTGATGATTTTAGGTTTTTAGGTTGACAATTTTTAACACCTGTCCGGGTACTACGGATGAAAAATAGCCTTTGGGCTAATTCTGGCGCATAACAGTGATGCTTTTAATGTGCACTGTCCCTGTTAAATAAACAAATAAATAAATAAAAATCCTATTGTCCTGCAAAAAACAGTATCTTTTGACATCTTGGATTAAGGTTAAATCAGTGAGCTCACTTTTCATCATGAGACTGAACATAATGAAGCTGCATCTCCGATCAGCAGCTTATTCACAGAGGTCACATGGTAGGACATGAGAGCAGCACCTGCAGGCTTAGCTTCACAAAGGAGATGATGTGGGTCATTTCTTTCTAAAGGGCTTGAACATGTAATATGTGATTGAACGGACCTGTCTGGATCTATAAAGCAACAGATGGTTATGTTCTGCTGCAGCCAGGTGCTCCACAGGCAGACGCTTGCTAATCACATTTTTGATAAGATAATAAGATTAAGCAGGTCGGAAGCACATATCTCTAAAACATAAACACCACGTCAGTGTAGCTCATTAGACTGATTTTTAGATTAATGGTTTTATGTTGCTATAAATATTTATTTTGAACAAAGTGAGGAATTATTGATTAAATATTGGCTTCTCTTTGAGAATTTTTGTTTTTAACACAGATTTAGTTTATTGTTTTCAAGATGCCTTGTTAAAAATATAGAAACAGTTTCACATGACAAAGGAAAAAACACCATCAGTGCAAACACATTTCATTTCAAAGAAACCAAAAAATGAAACAAGCTAAACCAATGTTTTATTCTTGTTAAACAGGTTAGCTGATGTTCCTGTTAAAACATGTTTCTTTCTTTTCTCTGTTGTTGGTTTTTAAAAAAGCTATTTTTGGTTGTGATGATTTGCAAGTGTGTGTTCTGTGTTTGGTGAATTTGTGTTCTGTGTGTGTTTGGTGTTTGTCTGTGTCTGTTAAAAAGTGTGAACGTGTTCTGAGTATATTTGAGTGTTTTTTTAAGTGTGTGTGTCCTATGTGTTCTGTGTTTGTGTGTTTTGTGTATGTGTGTTCTATGTGTGTGTGTGTGTTCTGTGTGTGTGTTGTGTCTGTGCTCTCACTGTGTGTGTGTTCTAAATGTGTTTGTATTCTGTATGTATGTGTGTTCTGTGTATGTGTTCAGTGTGTGCTCTAAGTGTGTGTGTGTGTCCTAAGTGTGAGTATGTGTGTGTTTTGTGTATGTATTTGTTCTAATTGTGTGTATGTGTGTGTGTCCTAAGCCTTTGTGTGTGTTCTGTGTGTTTTGTGTGTATGTGTTTGTCCCAAGTGTGTGTGTGTGTCCTAAGTCTTTGTGTGTGTGTGTGTGTGTGTTCCAAGTGTGTCCGTGTGTTTTAAGTGTGTGTGTTTTGTGTGTGTGTGTTTGTTTTAAGTATGTGTGTGTGTCCTAAGTGTGTGTGTTCTAAATGTGTATGCTCTAAGTGTGTTCTAAGAGTGTGTGTGTCCTAAGCCTTTGTGTGTGTGTGTGTTCTAAGTGTGTGTGTGTGTGTGTTTTGTGTATGTTCTAAGTATGTGTGTGTGTGTCCTAAGTGTGTGTGTTTGTTTTAACTATGTGTGTGTCATAAGTGTGTGTTTTCTAAGTGTGTATTTTCTAAGTGTGCTCTAAGATTGTGTGTGTATGTGTTCAGTGTGTGTCCTAAGTGTGAGTATGTGTGTGTCTTAAGTGTGTGTTTTGTGTATGTGTTTGTTCTTATTGTGTGTATGTGTGTGTGTCCTAAGCCTTTGTGTGTGTTCTGTGTGTTTTGTGTGTATGTGTTTGTCCCAAGTGTGTGTGTGTGTCCTAAGTCTTTTTGTGTGTATGTGTGTTCCAAGTGTGTCTGTGTGTTTTAAGTGTGTGTGTTTTGTGTGTGTGTTTGTTTTAAGTATGTGTGTGTGTCCTAAGTGTGTGTGTTCTAAATGTGTATGCTCTAAGTGTGTTCTAAGAGTGTGTGTGTCCTAAGCCTTTGTGTGTGTGTGTGTTTTAAGTGTGTGTGTGTGTGTGTGTGTGTTTTGTGTATGTTCTAAGTAAGTGTGTGTGTTTGTTTTTACTATGTGTGTGTCATAAGTGTGTTTTCTAAGTCTGTATTTTCTAAGTGTGCTCTAAGATTGTGTGTGTGTGTGTGTTCCAAGTATGTGTGTGTGTCCTAAGTGTGTGTGTCTTTGTTCTAAGTGTGTGTGTTTGTTCTAAGTGTGTGTGTGTGTTTTCTAAGTATGTGTGTGTGTGTGTGTGTGTGTGTGTTCTAAGTATGTGACTGTGTCCTAAATGTGTGTGTGTTTGTTAATAAACTTTATTTGTATAGCACCTTTCCAGATAAAAATCACAAAGTGCTTCACAGTACAACACGATAAAACAACAGTAAAACACAGTAAAAACACATGTTTAAGAAAAAGCTATTTTAAAAAGATATGTTTTTAGCTGCTTTTTAAAAGAAAACACTGAGTCCACAGATCTGAGGCTGAGAGGAAGATCTGTGGTCTAAGTGTGTGCATTTGTTCTAAGTGTGTGTGTGTGTTTTTTCTAAGTATGTGTGTGTGTGTGTTCTAAGTATGTGTCTGTGTCCTAAGTGTGTGTGTGTTTGTTTCTAAGTATGTGTGTGTGCCCTAAGTGTGTGTGTGTTTGTTCTAAGTGTGTGCGTTTGTTTAAGTGTGTGTATGTGTGTTTGTTCTAAGTATGTGTGTGTGCCCTAAGTGTGTGTGTGTTTGTTCTAAGTATGTGTGTGTGCCATAAGTGTGTGTGTGTTTGTTCTAAGTATGTGTGTGTGCCATAAGTGTGTGTGTGTTTGTTCTAAGTGTGTGTGTTTGTTCTAAGTATGTGTGTGTGTTTGTTCTAAGTATGTGTGTGTGTTTGTTCTAAGTGTTTGTGTGTTTGTTCTAAGTGTGTGTGTGGTTGTTCTAAGTATGTGTGTGTGTTTGTTCTAAGTATGTGTGTGTGTTTGTTCTAAGTGTTTGTGTGTTTGTCCTAAGTGTGTGTGTGGTTGTTCTAAGTATGTGTGTGTGTGTTTGTTCTAAGTATGTGTGCGTGTCCTACGTGTGTGTTTGTTTGTTCTAAGTAATATGTGTGTGTTTGTTCTAAGTGTGCGTGTGTGTTTGTTCTAAGTATGTGTGTGTGTTTGTTCTAAGTGTTTGTGTTTGTTCTAAGTATGTGTACAAATAAATCTGTTTTCTATAGGAAATTCTTCAACGTCTCAGTTCAAACTGGTGTTGTGTTGTCTTTGTTTTGTTGTGATGTAATCAGAAAGTCCCTTAGTTTGAACAACATATTTTTTCTTTATTTTTATTTTTTTTCAACTTGTCCTGTCCAACAGCTGGGCAGACAGATGAGAGCTGACGGCCTCTTGTGTTGGACAGATTTTACTTTAACAAGAGGGGTTATTAATCTTCAGACAAACCAAAGGTATGTCTGGATAAACCCCTTTTGTAATTGAGGCCAAACTTTATTAATTTCAATCATGTCTGAAAATCTTTGGTGTTGGACCGGACGGAAAAGGAAAGAAGGGAAGAAGAAAGAGGGACGTTAGAGAGAGGGGGGGTAGGAGGGTGATAATAGGAGGGGAAGGGGGGTAAGACCATGAAGCAGCATAAAGCAGAGAGGTTTACTGGTTGTTTATCATTACGGTAAAGTTCAAATGTAGTATAAAAAGGGCGGAGCCTGTCCACATACACACTCAAATATTATCAACACACCTGCTAGCTGCAAAAATGTCCACATGTCGACATGTACACAAAACAGATAGTGTTCACACACAAACTTATGTCTTTAAACTTATGTCCAGTAAACCCAATAAATGATATTAATTTTACGGATGACAACTATCATTAGTTATTAATTATTATTAAGTATTAGGAAGCAGCTGATAGTTTGTCGCGGGTCTGGAATCATAAGCGGTGAGTCTAAGCCCCGCCTCTCTACCTGTTTGTTGTGTGCTCCGCGTGCAACGCCCCCCCCCTCCCGCTGCCCCAGCTTGTTCTGCACAAACAGCGCAACATACGGTCATCGTAGTAGCAGGGTGACAGCATGGTAGGCAAACTTAATAATTTTTACGCAGAAACGTTAGTTCTTAGTCTAGGGCACTCACGTGTCCCCTACAAGATCGCCACTGACTGTGTGTGCGCTGCCTTGTCTTGTGTGTGCGCGCGCGGCTCGTGCTGTCTGAAAACAGCCCCGCCCCCCGTGCACATAAATAGACAGACAGAGCTCTCCTCTTCAACGAGAATACCGAAATTAATATAATCATTAATTAACGGAAAATTGACTGACTTGGTGAGTTAAATATGGCAGATAACGCTTATATTTTGTGGGACACAAAAAAGAAAAAAAAGAAAAAGTAACTTCTCCAGTACCGATAGCAGAACCGTTCAGGTCAGATCTTAACGATACTGCGGTCTTGAAGAATGCGGCCCCGGGGCTGGTTCAATACCGGGGCACGGCACCCATCCCTACTCGTTGGAGACCCCGACCCGTCAACCCCCCAAGGTCCCGTACCAATAGTTGGCTTACCCTCCCCCCCAGAACGCCCCCCCACAGGACAGG